>JAPYZI010003420.1:0-17860 GCA_030523105.1 Ophioninae sp. A BG-2022a | reverse complement strand
AAGGGCCCCCCCCCCCCCCCCCCCCTTTCACAGAATAAAATAGCAGGAGTCCTTCGAGCGGGGCTTAAGACTTTCGGGTAGTCCGGTTGTAGGAATGTGTTATTTTTCAACGAGATAGTGGAATTTTTGTTTTCCAACCTCGACCTCGGTGGGATGTTTTTTCACCGAGTCCAAGATTGTTTTCGAAAGTTCGAAAGTCACGTTGAGTCAACGATATCTTTTCGTCCTCTCACACCCATCTTTAAATCATTTCCCCCTTTTTTCGTACAAGTGCACGGTAATAAAAAATAAATCTTTAATAATAATTAATCAATCGTACCGAATCGTGTAATTATCGATTTATTGATAAATCTTTCGTTCAATAATAAATAATATTAAGAATCGTACTAATTATGAATCAATTTCTATACATTATAAATCAAGTCGAATAATGTCTCTTCCTTGTGCTTGATTCAATATTCAATAATAAGTAATATTAATAGATTTATTGACGGTAAAGCGGATAAAATTCGATTAAACTTTTAATAAATTAGAAATAATGAACATAAATAGAAATAAAAAAATCAAGTTACAAAAATGCTAGTTATAAAAAATCTATTATTAATAAATGAACCTCTGTTTGTAAGTATTATTTATAAAGAAAATAAATAAATGAAATTTTGAAAAATCGCTCGTAACAAATGGAAAAACATAAAACCTCTCTCTCAGTTGCGCCCAATCGCTCCAGTACGACAAACTTAACGGGACATTACGAGGGTTGGTCTTCGGCGTACACGCGCGACGAATAAATTTACCGGACGATCCGGACACGATCGTTAAAGCCAATGACGAAATATCAGACGAGCCAAAACGGCCACAATTATTTTCGAGAACCGAAGGACGTTACATTTTTTATAGTCTTTTCATATGTTTTATCGTTCATTTTAGAGGTTGGTTAAAGAAGTTAAGACACAGTGAACATTTCAAAAAATCATTTTCGCGACAACTCGAATTGAAGGATTTATTTATTTTGTATTCGTTAAATTTTTGAAAATAAGCCTGATTTACCTGTTTCGACAGTATTTTGAACCCTTAAGATCGTTAAATAAGTATTTTATTATACCGTGCGAACTTGCTAAAAATAATGATTCCTCGTTCGTCTTCGTTTTATTTTTCAACTTTTTTCCAATCGGAATTTTAAAAAATATGGCAACGATGTTAAAAAAAAAGCAGATTTCACTTTCGGAGAAAGTGAAAAACGTTCGGCCAAAAATGTCGTCGAACTGTTGTTCTCGCGCGGAAAAAGTAATGGTTTGTTTTCTTTTTATTATTCCTGGGCAAAGATCGAGACCTTTCGGAGGTCGAGACCTGATTTTTCTGGCACCGAAAGACACGAGACCGGATAGGTATACTCGAGTCGTTCAAGGACGTTCGTTTAATTCGTTCACCCTTTGAGCTTTGGAGACCGAGGATTTGGCACGGAAAAAGCTTTTCCGCCCGGCTCGAGAAATCGAGGAAAAAAGAAACCCTCCTGCTTGGATCAGTGGCGATAAAGAAATAAGGATTTTAATGAATCCTAACCCATTTAATTCCGAGTTTCCGTAAGTTTGGCACCCAAAAATTAAATCGCAATCGAATAAACATGAAAATTGTCGTTACTAAAAAAAAATACGAAAATTGGAAACCGCCGATAAGAAAAACATCCATTTCCAACGAAAACGAATCTTTGACGAATTATTACGATTAAAAATGAGAGAAGTAAAATTATAACGTCCGCGATTTTCAATTTTGCAATGTTGAGGCTAGATTCGTAATCAGCGACATCGAAAACGGTCGAGTATAAAATTTTTGAACAATCGATCGAGCCGATCGATGCTGATCAAGAAATAAACGATTAACCAAGCGAACCTCTTAATCGATTTGTTAATATACGTGAATCGAAAATAATTGATATTTGTATCTCTTCGTTATTATTAGAAACTTATCCGGCCCACTTTTGAAGCGATGGGTTAACTTTGGACTCATCAGTACCGTTGCGACGGGTGTGCCCGATGAAAGCGATATTTAGAACGCGAGCAGACCGAGAAGCATCACGGGAAAGATCCCCCGCCTCCGTCTCCCTCTACGGGCCTTTCCTGATCCGTGATATCGTTCGACGATGAATTTGGTTCCGTTGGCCGGTTGGACGCTACGGGGAACCGCCAACCGAGTATACGACGCTTCCGCGTACCCGCGAGATTCGACGGACGCTTATCGCTTGTGTTATCGTTGGGCTACTCGTGAAATATGGTTCAGGGAGGCTCATTTTTCGTTGCTCGTTTTTTTTTATGCGTAGGAGGTTCAAGGGGGGTGGATCGGCAGTCCGTTCACGCGTGAACGACGAGGATCCGATAGAAGCTTCGTTTTCCTACGTAGTTTACATACGCGTGAATACGGGAGCTCGCCTTCGAATCTTTGCGCGGGTTCAATGTTATTCCGGAAGAAGTTTCTTTTCTTTTTATCGTGGGACGAAAAGAAATGATTTTTAGGTTATATTTGCAAGGATTCTCGTTTTTATAAACTCCTTTGTTGATTGAGCGTTCCTTGCAGGAGACGAATCGACCGAGATTTGTTTTATCGAGATACATCGTGGATTTGAACGTACGAGAGATACGTTTGAATAACTGGTATTTTTATTCGCGATTTTCTTTGCGTACGTTTTAACTCTACCCTGTCAAGGATTCTCGATAGCCGTAAGTTCGGAAAAATGTGTTGTATCGGAACTCGGGTATGTCGGATAGTGCACGTTCGATTCGCAAGGCGGATCACGAGACGCCCAGTTCCCACGTATTTGGGAATAACACTTGGCCGAGCACGAACGACAAAACCGCAAAATTCTCAGTGTGTAAATGTTTCGCCGTGTTGTGGCTCGCACGGAGTCTGGCTTGCGGAAGAAATCGCGGGTCTCGCGCCACACTGCGGTGACGGAGCGTACTACCGTCCTTACGTATCTACTGCTTCATTCGAATTTAAATTTGTAGATAGACTCGATCGGTCCATACGACCGAATATTCTATCGAGCTGTTACACCAAATTCTAATAATCAAATAGATAATCGAACGATTTTATATAGATGTCGGCGTAAATCGATAAATAATTATGAAATCTCTGAAATAGTATAATAATATAACTTTAAAAAATGAAATCTCATTTTGCAAATACTTCAGTCCGTCGAATGAACAAGTACCAACCAAACGCGTTCAGTTGCTATTAGAGTCACGCGAATATGTCAGCGTACTTTTTGTGTACAGAGGTTAGAAATATGACGTACCCCGGCCCCAAACTTTTATTCCAACAACATACAAACAAAGTGCATCCAAGTATCAACGTCACTTCGAATACATGTTTTTTTTCGTCATCAAAATACGTTTGCAAATTCGTCGAGACAGAGATTCGAATAGTTCTATAAAAACTGCACGCTTCGAACGAAAGAAGGTCGCGGGCGTACTCACGTTTATGATTGCCGATCGCGCTTAACCGCTACAGCTCGCAGCGAAATCGAGACAATCCGAATCGCCCACGTGGTTGGGAAACGAGGCAAAAAAAAACAGGAGGACGCGTGCGACGGACGGATCAGCGCACAGCTCTTTCGAGAAGCCCGGCCTATCGGTCGCGTTACCGTTACGAGTTATAACCCCTAATAATCCTGACGAGTTTTTCCACCAAAGTGATATGAAAAAACAGAGAAAAAGGAAGGGGGCGATAAGAGACGCGCGAGTAGGCGTCGTACATTCTTTGGGACAAGGCGGCGGAGACTGATCGCCGGGAGTGGCGGCATCCCGCGGGAGAAAGTCGAAGCTCCGAGCGCGCGCAGTGGGGGTGAACGATCTCTGCGCTTACTGGCTGGGCCAAGGGGGTGGCCGCGTTCGATTCGTCAGTCGGCAGGATCAGATGCAAGTTGGAACTTGTCGATGATAGAACCCGCTCGCGCGCACGCGAATACGAATCACTTTTTTTTCTCGCGCGGATCCTTCGCTCGTGACAAACGTCACGATCGTTGCTGGTAAAACGACAACGAGAACGACCGCCCGTGTTCGAACGCGCCGCGCTGTTTTGTTTCGCGAAACAACGATTTCCAAAATGTTAGCGCTCGCGGAACGAATCGGTGAGAAGCTCGTGTTTCGTGAAAAGTGATATATCACGGATTTGAAAAAAAGTGCGAGGGAAATCCAGAGGTCCAAGTATCCCGAAATTCGCGACGAATAATAAAAATAAACATTCGTTCGGACACGTGAAACAGCTCGAGTGTACTTTCCTATCGTCACTTCTAATCTCGTTCCACTCGCTGACAAAAATAATGGGAACGAGAATGCGGGAAAATTTCGGTCGCACGCGGTATTCGAAAGTGTGGAGTTTCAATTTCGGCTCGTCCGGTGGATTGAAAAGTTCGAGGAATCGGCGATGATATAACGCGCTGGATTTTATTCCGTCCGACCTTCCAGGGATACGGAGGAAGCTTTCCCTCCGCTCTGATAAGCCGGATGTCCAGAAAAGTAAAATTTCTCGGAAAAATCGGTGAATCGTAAATATAGGTCAGACGACAGCCACGATGAAAAATTTGCTTAAACTTCGGAACAAAAGCCTCCACGTACTTGTACTCGGGCTTGTGGTGGTAACGTTCGTCGCCTACTATCGTACAGAAGTCGATACTAATCTTCCGATCAGAGTTTCCATTATCGGTGAGTATTTTTATTCGCGAACCGTCGTATCATAATCAGCCGTTGCGTCGCGACGACGATTCTATCCGGGCTGAGCGATCGTTGCGAAAAGAGAGCAGTAACACGGGAAGCGATCGATGCGCTGAAAAAGAGAGAAAATGGAACGGAGGTTTTATCACGCCGATACTCCTGATGAAAAATAGAGGGCTAATTTCTGATACGTCGAATCAATGTATCAGAAACCCACGCGCCTCGAATGAATCGCAATTATTCAGGATGAATTATGTTTTCTTATCGACCTACCAGGAAGCAAGAATGAAAGTGTAACGGAGAATCAACAGAGTTGAAAAATAATAGACAAACGCATCTCGGTGAGATAAATAAAATTCAAACGAAAGAACAGATCTTGAGCAAAACCCATACACGAGTCCCATTTTTAATAAATTTTGTTACGAGTAAAAGTGTGAAAATCAAGTTTGACGGCGGTTGAAAATTTCAGGTCAGATAGAATCTACGGAGGAGCGAAACGCCTCGTCGAACGGGACGACCGATCGGTCATTGGGATACTCGAGGAACGTCAGCCAGGATACGTCCAAGGGTTCGCGCGTGCCAACGGACAATACGAGTTCGCCGACGGGGAGTTCGGCGAACCAAACGTCCCTGATATCTTCGAGTCCTTCGGAGACTTGGTTCGAGTCGAAGCGCGTCGAGACAAAAAAAACGAGCAGCGTTCAGACAACGTCGACAACGGCGATGACGACGACTGCCAGGTCGTTTCAAGCGGACTCGGCCGGCGCGATGTACGAGAAGGGTCACGACGCGACGGCGTCCGACAAGTGTCCGCGTCAGGGTGCGAATCTCAGCTTGGTAATATTGATAACGTCAGCTCCGAGTCACGAGGAAGGAAGGCGCGGAATTCGTCAAACTTGGGGTCACTTCGACCAGCGCAAAGACGTCGCGATTCTTTTCGTGATCGGTAGAACGAACGATTCGAAAATCGAGAAATCGTTGCGCCACGAGGAGGATCTTTACGGTGACGTCGTGCGCGGTCGTTTTTACGATTCCTACTCGAATCTCACCCTTAAAACGATCTCCAGTTTGGAGTGGATCATGAATCATTGCAGCAAAGCGAGATTCGTTTTGAAAACGGACGACGATATGTTCATAAACGTTCCACGCTTGCTCGCTTTCGCGCGTCTCCACGAGAAGGAAACCAACGTTATTTACGGTCGTTTGGCGAGAAAATGGAAGCCTTTCAGAAACCCAAAGAGCAAGTATTACGTTCCCCTTTATCAGTACAAACCGGCAGTTTTTCCGGACTTCACGACCGGCCCTGCCTATCTCATGTCGCGAGACGTCATCGAGAAACTCTTCAACGCCGCGCTCGAACATACTTATCTAAAACTCGAGGACGTCTTCATAACCGGCATCGTCGCACAGAAACTCCGCGTCCGTAGGATTCACTCGATCGAATTTAACAACACGAGAATCAGTCACACCGCTTGCAGCGTTCAACGAGCCATCAGCATACACATGGTCAAGTACAAGGAACAATTCGATCTTTGGAAAAAACTTCTCGACGGTACCACCAAGTGCAAGGCGTAACGAGAACTCGATCGAGCACCTTTTCCGTTCCAACGGTTCGAAAGGTTAGAAAAAATCGCTTTTTTCTTCGTTGCTTCATTATTTTCGCGAAGAGATACGAAACGCGAAATTAACACGCGCGGCAATAACGGATATACTTGAAACTACAAGGTTGCAGCGACTGAACGAATAGCAATTGTACGTCTCTTTGAAACCGCTTTGTTCTTTTTATTCACGAGCATGAAAAATACAAATGATCAGGGAATACGTTCTCATGAATTTTTATTACATTTTTCAGGATAACGGGGCAACCTTGTCCGCGTTACCACTTGGAAAATGCCTTTCCTCGCCGATCGCGAGAGTCTCGCGTCACGGAGTTTCGCTTCGGGGCACGAGGATAAACTCGCCGAAGAGATGATAAGGATATCGTGATATCGGTGGAAAACATTTGGATACACTATCAACCGACTATACAAATGTATACACGATAGGTAAAGTTGCATTAATCATGCAAACGTACACTTATAGCCTGACGACGACGAGTTTGGAGTTCTCATTGAAAATGGGTTTACTTGTAATTTCCTATTAATTTCGTTGTTTGGTACTATTCTTCTCGCTTCTTCTCTGTCCTCTCGCTCGCTACCTTAAGAAATGCAAAACTTGTGCATTTTTTTTCGATTTTTTCACCCGAACTGAAGTCGATATGAAAAAAGAAAAAAAATGGTTGGAAGAAACGTTTGAGACGAATCCGTCGCACTGAAAAAGTGCATCAAATTTTACGCCAAGTTCGTTCGATAACTGTCAAGAAATAATGAAACTCGGTATTTCTAAAAAAAACTGATTATTTCAGTGACGAACGATTTTGAAACTTTCATAACAGCCTAAACTCCTCGATTCCCTTCGGAAATCAAAATGTTTCCTTTTTTTTTAAAAACACTCAACATTTTGACTCTTCTTCTATCAGAAATATGACTTTTTAATAACGTAACAACGCGGAGGAGGCACAGAGAGGCTAAAACGGAAGATAACGAAGAACGAGAAGAACAATCGTTCCCAACGATGCACGCTTCAGCGTCATCACGTTTCTCTCAGATTCCCCTGCTCGTAAAATATTTTTTTTCTCGAGCGCTCTTCCGCTATGGATTTTCTCCGGATCATCCTAATCTCCATAAACGGATTCTTCTGATTGTATCGCAAACGAATTATACATTTAACGATGAATAAACGTATTGTACAATGATTAATGATTAATTATCATAAATCAATTGTACAATATACGATATATAATTGATTGACGATACAATTAAATCGACGAGTGAATTAATCATAATCCAAACGAACGGTACATAATTTGCAACTTATTATTATTTACATTGTCATACACGAACGTACGAGTTTATTGCGACTGAAAGGTTATCCCTGATACTGAACGTTAGATAGTAATCGTTTAATTATACACGATTCGAGCCACGAATCGATAAACGAAAAACGAAACAATCGTGGATACGTAAATATGAAATAATAAATGCAGCACCGGGAATCGGGCAAACGTGGATTCGACGCGTAAACACGTATCCACGAGTTTTGCCACCGAACTATCGCGTTGCTGCTGAATCTCTCTCGGCGTAACACGACGCGTTATACCACATATTTTTTTTATCATCTCGGAAATATTCAACTTGCTCGAAGCGTCCAACCGGCGATACTCCGTTTTTGCCGTGTTATTATCTCTTCAGTAATCTTCGATTCCGAGATTACGAAAACTGCAAATTGGAAAAAAGAATTCGAAAAAATAAGTGTTTTACGATCGGGGAATTGCGCAATGTCCTTGAATGGAAAAACGTCAGGAATTTTCGTTAATTGTTCAACTTGGTTCGACACGAGCGAACGAGACACGAGATAACGCGAAAATGACAAATTTAGAGATACGAGATACGACGCGACTCGGTGTAGTCGAGATCATTCGTTCGGTCCACGCAAAGAGCTATAAATTTTAGGAAAGACTACGCGTCGTTCGCTCTTTCGTTCCTTCGCCAGCTCTCGGTCTCGTACGTTCGCTACGCATAATTCTCGACCAAATGGAAATTCAATTTTTTTCGTCCGAACTATTCTTCCGAACCTGTTCTCGAACAACGAAAATCGCTTCGACGTTGTTCCGTCGTTTTCGAGATTTTTGATCGGAGATATTCGAAAAAAAGAAACGAGTTTGGACAAAGAAGGTATAAAAATACAAAATGTATATATATAAATATGTATATATAAAAATACGAAGGAAAAATTTGAGGTTGGGGAAGATATCGAAAAAAGGAAAGAAAAGAAAAACTGGAAAAATGTGAAAAAACGAAACGAAAGGAAGAAAAAGGTCGAAGGTCGCTGCTTCGAAACAGTGAAAAAACGCGACCGTCGTCGCGCATTGAAAAACAACCGAGCATTATCAAACGTTTTTTAATTTTTCTTCTTTTTTTATCGTATCGTATATCCGCGCGATTTTCGAAACGACGATTCAATCGGAAAGAGAACGCGTTCGAGTTCCTCGAGAGATCGGCGCGTTCGCGAGGCGACGCCACCTGGCTGCAAAAATAAATATTTAAAAAATGTTGTTCAACGAGAACGAGAAAGAACGCTGACACGATCGTTTATACGCGGTGACGATCCTAACGCTACGAGTACCGTTCAGTGGTGCCGTACAACGAAACCGGCGTTCGATTCCCCCGAAGGTATCCGGCGTTCTCAGTTCCGACAGAGCGTTCGCTATCTCTCTCTTTCTCGCTCGCTTCCGTTGACCCCAAGCGCGAAAACAAAACGATTCGATGAAAAACGAAAAAATATATCATTTAAAAAAAATGTCTCCAAACAACGACTGAACTTTTCGTTCGAGACGAAAGAGACCCGTGCACGCGCGTTGTCCACTCGCCTCGGCACGTTCGTACGAAAAATAATAATCGTCGGTGGATAAGAAGAACGAAGAAACAGGAAAAACAAAAGGAAAGAATCGCGAACGCTCGAGAACGGGGAGTAAGCGACGCGACAAAAATAAGGGAAACGAGAGAGAAAAGGATAATTGGAGCCGGGGGGAGGGGAGAAACGACGAGCTCTTTCGGTGCGCAAGGTTTCGTCGGTTTTCCTCGGAGGGGGGCGTAAGAAAGAGCCGTCGCGCCTCGCCGCGTCTCCTTGGCACATTTTTCTTCTTTCGTGTGTCATTTCTCCGACGGGCTAAAGAATATTTATACGCCGCGCAATTTATACGTACGTACAGGCGTACCGTGAGAATAAGAATAATTATAACAACGGCGATAACTATAACGATAATGATAAGTAACGATCGACGACGTTGAAACGTCGTATCCGGTGCCTACGCCCGCCCACCGTTCGGGTCCACCGTAACTTTTGAAACAATCGGAATATCGATGACTCGCCGAATATTACGAATACGCGAATACCGTTGAGTAACGGGCCGAACGTTGTCAACGAATATCGATCCCGCGTTTGGCGAGTCGACGCGACCCGATTCCCCGGAACGAATAGACACATCCATTGACGATCGAGGCTCAATTTAATCACTCGTAAATAACGATTTTTAAACATAGGAGGAGTGTACTCGTCGAAATTTTTCCGAGGCGGACCGTGATACAGTATTGTTACGATAAGCTCGGCGCGACAATCTCGTTAACACTCGCCGAACGTTTGGCCGGGGAAAACCATTTTCGCCCCTCGTTTCGAACTTTCCAAACCGAACGACGTTTTTTCGGATCGGCCTGTCACGATTCTTAACGATTCGTCGTTCTTTTTTGGCTACGAGGAAAGATGAGCCAATGGAAGGCCGATCGGTAGGTTTCCACTCCGCGAATCTTGTTAAACATTTTTATGATTGTTGATAACGAAAGAGCACGAAAAAATACGAAAGGAGAAATCAAAGAATCGATAAGATCGAGTGTGCGTAGAAACGACAGGGAACGCGATTCAACGTTGATTCTTCGAGCGAGCGGACGCGCGAACCCGAGTTGGAATTTTTCAGGAGGATAACGAGATTACAGCTCCGTTGGTGCGTTTACGAGGGAACGGTAGCCCTCCCCCCTCGACGACCGATCGGACCGATAGTTTCCCCGCGAGTGTCCCAAACGGCTCTCGATAATTCCATGAAATTTGACCGGGCGATGTCGAATCGATGGACGAACGATCGGCCACGCGTTACCACCGCTCCGGACTCCCCGTCCAAACGCAAATCTCTGCGTACCTCTAGTTTTAAGTTATCAATGATACTGACATTTCCAAAGATTCTCGTCGGTATTTTCGTGAGAATATTGCGTTTTAGGGAAAGGAAGAAAAGAACAACGATCGGAAAAATAATCGAGAGAAAAAACCGAGCGTGCGAATCGTACGATGCTTTTGTTTTTTATTTTTGATGGACGCGTGACGCGACATCCCGAGAGTTTGCGGCGTACCTCGATAAATTCGACCCAAACAAACTCGTATGAGACTTGAAACTGAAAGACCTAATATATTGTAAATCTATGTACGTATGTATGTATGTATATATATAGACTGTACGATTCGTTATATATTTTTATTTCAATACATTCGCAATGTTACATTTCACTCGACGGATCTTCGTGTTTCCTTCAAACCTTGCCCATGAATTTCGGAACTTGCAACTTTTTCCGAGCTTCGAACGGGCGTATCGAACGTGTTTGGGTCAAGGAGTTTTTACAAGAGAAAAGGGAAGGGAAATACGAAACTAAATTAAAATCATCAAAATTATTGCAATCGATATAAGAAAGGTTCGAATTGACAAAAATCATACAAATCGAAATCAGAAACGGAAAAAATCAAACGAGTAATGACCAAGTACTTCGGAAAGCTGCAGCCACGCGCCGAGTGTTTTTCTTTAAACCGTAAGTACCGTTTCAAATATTTTAGCAGCCGCCTCGGTGACCACCGTCGACCTTCGGATTCTTGTTCAACATCGTTTCCATCCAACATGGCTAATTCCACTCTCGACGTTGGATTTCCAAATGGAAAATCCTGAATGTTTTTTTCCGCTTTTTTTCCCCTCGCAACTAATTCGAAGTGAAGTTTCAGCGAGAAGCCTGGCAATTATTCGACTCGACGTTTACGATGATAGCCGGTCGCTTTGAAATGATTTTTCTTTTTTATTGCTTCCCCCTTCGAGATATGGGAAACTTCGTGACACGCGCGTGAAAACTTATCGCGATAAAGCCACGAAGATACACGTAATTAAACGACAAATAAGCGAAACACGAGAAACGTTCGAACCGAGACGCCACGCGACGTGAAAAATCGCCAATTTTCTGTCTTTTCGCTCAAGCCTTGCAATCGTAATATTTAATTACCGACCGTTTTTTCCCTCGAGTTAACACAGGCGACGACGACTAAATTATCACATATCAGTTCAAATATGCGATCGTTGCAACTTTCGTATCTCGAAAAAATTACGTTAAGTCGATTCGTGAAAAATCATTAATCCCCGTTTCGCGATGTTTATCTTTCGAAATATTTTTATTTTACCGTGCGAATGAAAATATTTTTTTATTCAATTGGCAAACTGTTTTTTTATCTTTTAACTTTGAGAAAATATTCGTTCATCGGTTCCGGTAATTTTCTATTAAATTACCCGACGAAATTAAATATCATTCGAACGATGAATCAAAACGATTGGACTTTTCACCGTCGCGAGAATAAAATATTACAGAGATTACGAACTTGCGTGACACGGAAATTAATTTTGAGGAGATATCAGAGCCAAATGCACGAGCCGCCGCTTGTCACGCAATTAACAATTTTAAAAAAACATCGTAACTTAAAATCCTTTCTCGTTAATCGCTCCAACGTATTATTTTCGGTGTTTTCGTCGAAACTGAAATTTTCTTCGGAAATCGAATCGGGACGAAATTCTCGATGGTACCGTGCCCGAGCGTTCGGCCTTGGCATTTTTCGGGTGTTTCCGACCTCGCGTTAACTCCAATCATGACACGTACGAAACTCCGTGCTCTCCACCAATTTTTCAAGCTTCGCCTCGTTATCGAAACGTCCGCTCGATTTCCGCCAAAACAAAGAAAACGTAAATTACGCTTTTTTTTTATTCAAACACTTCGTTCAGTCATTTACGATTCCGTGACATATCTGCGCGTGAGTCGATAAATTTTGCGAATTCACAATCCACTTTTGTCCATCGCGATTTTATATTTTTTAATTTTTTTATCGATTTTCATAAAATTCATTTGTTTTCATTATTGAACGAAGATACTCGTTAACAATTCGCAAAGGAAAATAAAATTACAATTAAAAATAAATAAAACAACATTACGAGTTCGAACGAATAAAATTGTCGATTTTAAAAAATAGAAATAAAAATAAAATGAATATTCAATTTCAAAAAATATATATATAAAGGAAGGCGACATCATTTTCGTCCGATTTGTAAAAAAACATTGAAAATAGAGTTCCCAAAATAAAAAAAACAGCGAGATCTTTCCGTCCTCTTCGGAACGTGAAAACTTTCGTCTCAATTTCGTTCCAAGTGGAAATGCATTTTTTATTAAATAAAAAAAAATTCTCAGAAGTTCAGGATCTTCGTACTTGCCCGAACGAACCGAAATGAAACTCCAATTGTTCGATTTGAGCGCTCGTTACTCGTTTTACGATCCGGAAAGTCGGCACACGCGATGAAAGTTTCATCCTCGTGGAAACATAATTGGTCCTCCCATAGTTACGTAACATCGACAGCTGGAAAGGCTTTCTCGTATCCAATTTCAAAATGCACGACGATGTTCCGACGTGACGCAGGAATTTTTATGATGAGTCTACGACCCTATGAAAATATATGTGTGTATTAAACGTGCTGCGCGACAGCTTTACCAATGCATTTATCGCCTTAATAACGATTGTGTTATCAACAATACGTGAAATATAACGAATCTCTAAATTGTATGATCATTAATGATATACTAATTAATGATTAATCAACTGATTATTATAAATAACGCGAACATTGTTCCAACGAATGGTTTCTCTTCGTAACGACAGACCACGATAACAACAATAGTGATAACAATAATAATAATAATAATAATAATACGAATGTTATCGAAAAATTTGTTTAAAACAATGTTGCTAAAAATTAAACGATAATATTGATGATTATGACGATGATGATAATGATGGCGATAATAATAATAATAATACAGCTTTTATCCGCAGTGATAATCATAATCATTGATACCGTTAACCACAATCTCGAGTCTGCAGAAATCGGCATCTCTCGAGCGCGTTCGTCGACGTAACCTCAACATATTTACGAACACGGTGCGGTTATGGTAAGGTTATAATACGGTCAAGTTGTAACATTCACGAATAGTTGTGTCTTTTTCAGCGATTGGTCATGCTCCGCGGAACGAACGCAACGCTTGCCGAATCTCTTACGCTCCTAATATCGAACGTCCCTGGAAAAACGTTAGTTCGAAAAGTTCGGATATCGTTCTCGTGTACTCCACGCGATACGCGCTGGTAGTTAGTTGTCACGTTCGTCGGTGAAACCGTAGACGCTCTTTGATTGAAATTCGAAGCTTCGCGGAGGTGCACGAGGAGCGAGGGGGGTGGAGATAGTTCGAGGTTTAATTACGAAAAGCTCAAAAACAAAAATAGTGCACGTTCCGTCAATCAGGACGGCAGCTTCAAGGAGAAACGCGCCAGAAGTCACGTGCGAAACTTTCTTCGTCTAGTGTGCATTTACGCGCGTATATTCTATTTCTCTGCTTCTCCGACGCCTACCGCACTCCCCTCCCCCTTCCTCGTTCCTCGTTTCGATCGAGCTCGAAGTTTGTGCATGCGATAGAGTTCCTGGACAAGATACACGAGTTTGCGAAACTTGACAGTCGGCGTGCAAACACGCCCCCTGCAACGAGAACTTATCTGCCGGCCGGAGCGAGAGAGAGGGAGAGAGAGAGAAGCTACGATCGATCAACCGGTTCTGCCGGTATCCGACCTTTCGGTTACCACGCGTATCGGATTGTCTCGCCGGACTATCTCCTCGCTCGAAGCGTTTCGCGTTATTCGCGAAGTGGGATTAAAGGCGACCGAAAAGATTACGAAATAAACTCGATGTAGGCGCGATTCGAGTCATCCGAGTGTACGCCGTACGCGCTTATTGGGAAACATAACCTCAATTTCGGTGATCCGCCAAACGCGAATCGACGTTCCTACCGGCTAACGAAAAATCAACGAGCCACTCGATTAATTTATTATACTCGCACTAATTTATTCGTCGTTCTTGCATAGTCGATGCTTCGTGGGTTTTCTTTTCCACTTTCGATCCGTGTCCTCCCGGACTTCCATGATGATACGCGCGCTCCTTTCACTTTTACCTCGGAATCGTTTCGGATATTTCCGGTTTACGAGGAGGGGGGCTTTCTGATTACTTATCAGAAAGCGGAACGTTTTTTTTCCGAAATTCGATGTTTTGTTTTATATTCTGAATCGTTGTGCTCAAAAAAAAAAAAAAAAAAGAATTGGCACGGCCTGCAGCATTGCCGCTTCTCGAAGCTGAGTAGAAACAGTACCGCGTGATTTACAAGTTCGAGAAAAATAGATGATTTTTTTACGTCCCGATGTCTCGAAGAGTAGTCTCATTTTTACGTGAAATTAAATCTTTATTATTTATTTCTATGTATTATACGAATCTTGAATATTTCCTCAATAAACTTGGTCGATAAGAAAATTGGATGTGAGAATATGCGAGGTTATGATGATCTTTAACGAAATACTAATATCAGTTGTTGTCGAATTTTGCCGTACGAAATAACGGTTTTTCGAACAAATTGCTCGAATAAATTGTTCCGTGAAATAAGTAAATTAATATTTTCGCAAAAGACTGCCAAATATTTTCATCAATTCCTTGCGTCACTCGAGAGACGTTACACCGCGGCTCTGATGATTTTTCGCTTCGCACGGAAACCTTGCCAATATTTGTTTCGAAAGTAACTCTCCTCTTCGCAATTTCGCGTGAGAACTGAAATATATTCTCGTTCGCGTAAGCAGAAAGACTCGACTCGTAATATTATTTGAACGCTCCGGGAGCGCTCTTTTAGTTTCTTCGGCGCATCCTGCAATCAAGAGAATTAGTGCATTTCGAAACTCGCCAGTATTATAGTTTTGTTGTTGTTAACTCGACTCTCGTCCGAGAGATGTCAGCGTTTACGGCCTTCGCCGTACAGCTCAGCCACTCGTTGCGACAGAACATCCATCAGCACAATTTCCAGCGTTTACTCCCCCGCGGCTTTCGGAATAATTTTAACGCGGATCATTCTTTTTTGTTTCACTGTGCAAAGACTCCCGTCGAGAATGTGCATTCGTCGAAGGCAATTATTTTAATGAACCTTCGAAACGTGTATCTCGATGCATATTTTGTCACGATTTCGATCCTTCAATTTTTTTTCGATACATATTCTCGCAACACGAAATGATAAAGCGTGAAACGTCATCAAGAAAAATACAAGTGCAAATGATAACAATGAAAAAGAAAATGGATTCGTAATGTTAATTTTTATAAATAATAATTATTTATTTATTGTTATTATTGTTATCGACGTACTATTATTTATTTATTATCAGAGCTCATACAGCGATTAAATAGATTTATCATTTATTCAATGCAATGATAAGCAGAAATGTTATTGCGATAACGTTTATGGTGATGAAGAGATCGTTAAGGATAAAAATATCGCGAATGGTCGTATGTCCTAGATTTCGTATCAAAACGGGTACGATTTGTCGAACATTTACGTGCAGTGACGCGGTAGGACGGAGCGTTTTTCACCGTCCGCTAAATATCGATAAAAAGGAAATCGCTTCTGCCGAAATAAGTCACGACCAAAGTCGATCTTATCGGTTGTCAGAATGTGATAGGCCTGGGAGAAGGTTTCCGGGGAACCGTTGCCAATCGGAGATAAATTTGGATTCTGTCGGAGAGAAACCATTATTGTCAATAAGGATATATTGAAGAAATCTGCTTGACCGGTCGTTCATAACGATAATAAGGGTTAATGAAAAATAATAAAAAAGAACGTGTTTTGCCAAACCGATATTACGGACAATACGAAATGTCTCGATGACACGCGCCTCGAGACACGCGACCTCGCCCACCCAGCAACGTCACTTTTTCCACTCGCGGTGCTAACGGGAACTATCAGTCCGAAAGAATTTAGGGGTCCCGATCGGTAGCACGACGACCTGTTTTACCGACAGCCAATAAATGTTCAGCCGAAGTATCGAGTCGCCAGCGGCGCTAAAAACAAAGGGAAACGAAAGAAAAGAAAAAAGCAGTCGCCGGGGCTCTGGCCGGGCTCGGATCGGAGAAAAAATCCATTCCGCGGACGAAAACGCCGACGCGTCTCGAAACGAAAAAAAAGACATTCTTTTCCCGTATTCTCGCGCTGAAAAGAATCATCCACGGTCGTAATCGAATCCAGTGGGAAACACGAACGGAAAAAAACCGGAACGGAACAAAAAAAGAACCAACAAAAGAAGCTTCGTCGAGACATCTCGATGGGGGCGCGAGATCGCGACCCTGATCCCTCGCGCAGCAAAGGATTATCGTGCGCGACGATCGGGTGCGTCCTCCCGACTTTTCGTCAAAAAGTCCTCGCCTGAATAAAACCCCAAGCCCCCCCCCCGCCCCCAGCCGCGCCGTTCCTGCGCGATCCCGCTCACCGCCCCGCCGCGTCTCGCGCCACGTTCGTTTTTCTCCATCTCGTACTGCGCACGTGCGCGCAGGTTCGCATGGTTTTCAACGAATCAGCGGGCTCGGTCGTGTCCGCCTGTGAGCCGAGAGGGGCCTCGATCGCGCGTCCGCTGTCACGCGTTGTCAGTGGCGGGCTCTAGGCTGCACGAACAAGTCTGGCGCATCGGGCGAACGATCGCGGCGTCGAAATAAATAAACAAATAAATAGCCAAATAAACCGAAAGAGGGGAAAAACTAAAAATAAAATAAAAAAATAACAAGACGCTCGCGTTCGAAGGAACATTCGCGAGGTGACCAAGACGCGCCCGCGCGCGACATTTTGCGATCGCGGCTTCGAGCGAATTGCGAGAAACGTTGCTCGAGCGAGTCGCGTCCGTATCGACGGAATATATCCACACTCCGGTATCCTAGACCGTGAAACGGCGTAGGACAAAAGAGCGAATACACACGTCCTTTTTCCAGGAGCTATATCGAGAAATACGATATACGTTTATAAATATAGAACACACGCGTGTGTAGACGGGTTTTGCACGAGGGTGGATGGGAGTGTACAGTGAGCACAATCGAAACGACCGATAGCGCGGTTTGCACCGCAAGTCGAAGCGACACGACCCAGCCAGCGTTGAATCGACGCGTCTCTGTGTGTGCGCGCGCGCGCGCCCGTGTTTGTGTGTCCGTGGTTTAGCGCGTGTAATCCTCGAGAGTGAGCGCGTGTTCGTGCCTCGCGGGTTAAACGTCGCGAGCTAGAGAAACTCGAGAAAAAAAAGACGAAAAAAAAACCCCCAGGAAGCTGTCACCTTCTGGCATCCCTCTCTCTCTCCCACCCTCCCTCCTCTGCGGTCCC
>JAPYZI010003418.1:0-17862 GCA_030523105.1 Ophioninae sp. A BG-2022a | reverse complement strand
CACTTCGAAATTTTGAAACGACTATTCTCTGAAACGGCTGAACCAATCGGTACGAAATTTGTTGTGTGCATTCAGGACGATGGCACCGAGAGCCTCCCGGTCGCCATTTTCGATTAAAACGTTTCATTCTTGAGAAATCGCGGTTTTCAAAGTTTCGACTATCTCGCTCGCACTCGTGTGTCCCGCGGTTCGTCATGCCCTTAAGTCTAGAATATAACCACTGAAGGACGAATCTTGTCACCCATTTTTTTTTTCACTGTTTCAACTCTCGGTGCCTCCTGAGGGAAGAAAAATGTCTTCGCGATTGAAGAAAAGCCATTGAGGCCTGACTGGGTATTGAAACATCGCCAAATTTTTGAATATTTAATTAATTATTTGATAAATTCTTGATTTTTGTGATTTTGAAACAAAATAAAACCCAAACAAACCCAAATTATTTATTCTGAATATTGTAATTATTTAAATATATATATTCGAAAAGTTTCAATATTCAAAATAAACAATTTGAGTTTTTTCGGTCTGTAATATATAATTTTCCAACAGTTTAATTTCTAAAATACATTAATTAAAAACATGTGAATATTCGAAATAAACAATTTGGATTTGTTTGTTTTTTTTTTCCTATATGTAATTACGTAAGAATAATATAAATTCCACCAGCAGTTTCATCGCGTTGGATCACTTCTCCTACAAACTGCCAATCCAAATTGCCAATGATGATGGTACCTGGGTTTTCAATGAAAATTAATATAACCGTCTCTTTGGTGGTACAGTTGAATCCGAAGACGTCCAATGGATGTCTGTTATAACGATGTACGAGAAGAGAAAATCTTTGTTGGCTTTAACTGTACGAAACCGTACATAAGCAGATGGTCTTGATGGCTGGTGGGCACGTCACCCTGACGTACCAGGTTTCAGTAACGCACGCACATGTTTCGGTGCTGCATGGTGGTAGCTTTGCGGCTCAGTTTGGTGGCGGTTCGTAATCTACAACCGCCTGGTTCAGCACCGGAGTAGACTCTGAGCTATTCGCTATGGGACGTCCAGAGAGAGAGAGAGAGAAAGAGGGAGACACAGAAGACGAGAAAGAGGGGAAGGGCGGGAGGGGGGGGGGGGCGTTTGGGTTGGGTGCAGCAAGGGAGAGCTCGCAAAGGTACGCGCGGTCACCGGAATGCTAACACCCGCATTAATACAAACTCGGCGTAATTAGTCGTGAAGGGTTCTGAGGCCGTAGGTCGTATGAACTGTGACACACGTATGCAGCAATATTCCACACTCGGCACATATCGCCCACCGAGAGTTCCAGTGGGTTTCTGTTAACCCCGAGAAACCTGGCTCTGTCTCTCCACGAACGCTGAGTTATCCCCAGATAATGGCTCGTCTTATCATCCGATAACATCGAACAAGGATGTTAAGTTTTTTTATAAGTTCGATAACAAACTTGAGAATTTTGATAACACCACGTATATTGCTGATAAACTACTACATATAAATAGAATAAAGATGAACCAACTAATATTGAAAACATTGTTTGTTTTCAAAAGTTCGGAACCCAAACACACCCAAACAAATACAGAATTCAAATCCAGATCTTCCGTTTCACCGGTTCCAGTTTTCTGAAGTACTCGGGAACCCAAACAAACCCAAACAAATACAGAATTCAAATCCAGATCTTCCGTTTCACCGGTTCGAGTTTTCTGAAGAACTCGGGAACCCAAACAAATACAGAATTCCAATCAAGATCGTCCAAGGGTACTAGTCTTCCTTTGGATTTTTTTAGCTTCTGATTGCGTATGGGAAAAACCGTTGATGCTTGCCTGTGTCGTCGGATGGGATCGGAGAAACTTTGGTGTCTTCATGGTCGAGGGAAGACCATTTCAAGAATATTAATTGGGCTAGTTGAATAATATTCGATCGATATTAAAAAATTGATTAAATACATAATGTGAGTTAATTAATTTATGAAAAAAAGGTAACTTTCAATTAATTTTATATTACCTTTAAGTTTAATGAAAAAGATTTTTTTTTTAAATCTTGAATTAAGAATGTTGCGGAATTTGATTTCAGTGATAACAGTGACATATTTCGGATTCGGTATAATTTTCATTTTGAATATTTTCATTTTTTTTAAATAAATAACTAGGAAAGAATCTAGTTATTTATTAAAAATGAGCTAAACTCGAATTTATTAATTTGATTAAACCAACCTTGAATTAATTTATTAAAAATTACCTTAAACTTAAATCAAAAATTAAGTAGATTGAATCTTGTATTAAGAAGTTTACTGAATTTGATTTTAGCGGTAAAAGTAACATTATTGGGGTATCTCAATAATGTTACTTCTCACGCTGGGTGGATATTAAAACTTCATCAAATTTTTGAATATTTTACAAATCGTCGATCAAACGTTTAACATTGAATATTTTAATTTTCTAAATAAATAACTAGGTAACTATATAATCATTTATTAAAAATTAACGAAAGTTAAATCAATTGATCAAAAATCAACTAAACTTGAATAAACAAAAATAAAAATAAAAATAAAAATAAAAATAAAAATTAAAATTAAAATTAAAAATTAACATAATAATTAAATAAAGAAGATTGCCGAATTTGATATTTTTTCATCGACCAATATTTTTTTCTGTACTGTTCGAAAGCAATATTCGTTTTGCAACCGAGTCTCGTAAAACTGTTATAAACTGTTGAGCCACGCGATGGAGTCACGTCGAACGACTCAGAGCGACCCCCGATGATTCGGTGGATCTTCTCACAATGCGCCCGCGATCCAAAAGACCCAGCACGTCCGTATAACCTCAATTGGAAACTGGAAACGCTGCGGCGATCCAAGTACGTACGTTACTAATATTATTCATGCAATTCGTATTTACATAGATACATATAGGGTTTTCTACGTAGAGCGTGGACCGTGGCCCCCGCGCGTTGCCTATTTCGCGAGTCCCGAGGATACGCAACCGCAAACCGACGTTGATGACCTCTCACCGCTAATGGCTCTCAGACCTGCATATCTTACGAAATGTGCTACAGACGCGGAGGGAACCTGGATGGGATTATCAAGCGCTGTTAAACCGTCCTCTACCAAAGTGGGACATCGCGGTGAACGTTCACCGGCAGTCCCGGCGCTATCATACAAGCTTCGCTGCTCATTATTCTACGTTTCGAATAACGTCTACGGTTCGAGGATTTTCGCCACCTGGAAATCAGAATAAAATCGCACTTCTTCTTAATTGCTTACTTTTTAACCCTTTGTAACCCAAGATCATCCAATTTTTCATTACTTTGGAATATGATAGGTTTGGACGAATAAAAAAACACGTATTTCTCAGAAATTCAAAAATATTTTTTACTTTTTATTTATATATAACCCAAACAAACCCAAACAAATAAAGAATTCCAATCAAGATCGTCCGTTTCACCGGTTCCAGTTTTCTGAAGAACTCGGGAACCCAAACAAACCCAAACAAATACAGAATTCCAATCAAGATCGTCCGTTTCACCGGTTTCAATTTTCTGAAGAACTCGGGAACCCAAACAAACCCAAACAAATCCATAATTCCAATCAAGATCGTCCGTTTCCCCGGTTCCCGTTTTCTGAAGAACTCGGGAACCCAAACAAACCCAAACAAATCCATAATTCCAATCAAGATCGTCCGTTTCCCCGGTTCCTGTTTTCTGAAGAACTCGGGAACCCAAACAAACCCAAACAAATCCATAAATCCAATCAAGATCATCCGTTTCCCTGGTTCCCGTTTTCTGAAGAACTCGGGAACCCAAACAAACCCAAAAAGACTCAAAATTCCAATTCAGATTTCCCATTTTACCGATTTCATTATTGGGACATTCCGTGCCGGGTATCATAACGATGTACCTTTGTACCTTTTATCACGTCAGACCGTACCATAAACCCCATACCGTGTGTGCCATGAATACGGTATTGAATCGTATCGTATATAATACCACATGGTACAGACGGTATCATTAACCATATCTTATGATCGTCCTCAGGGATTTTCCTTTCCGCAAAACGTATGGATCCAAAAGTACATCATTGTCTTTGAGGACGAACTCAAATTCGTGGTAGCGCAGTCTCATTCGCTCGGGGGTTTCTCACGAGATTTCCAGAATCCGCAGCTGGGCGAAGCCAGTTCATACACCATAGCTCTCAGTACCGCGTAATTGCCTTCCGCGAATATATACCGGGCTCCATCTCGCGGACACACCTGGATCCGTTTCTACCGTATGAAACTACAAGTATAAATATATACGATTGTACCAACGGGTGTGTATCCGCGTAAAAAAAAAATATATATATATATATATAGGAATGATCGGGAACGACGTTTGTTCCTCGTTAGCGGATTCCAGGCAGGTCGTTTTGTGGAGACGCAGCATATCCAGTCGTTTCTTCGTTCGCGCTTTACGATCCCGATTTGCGACAATTGCGTGCCCGGGAGCTCGGCTATTAAATTATCCGAGACGAAGACGCGTCGCCTCTGTACGAAGATTCGCGTCAAAAGTTGCACCACGGTGAGAATTCGAGTCACCGCGTTATTGGTTTAGTCCTCGTATGCCTAAAATTGCTATTAGGGAGTTATCAGGTTTATTAGACGTCGAGGGAACGATTATGTATCAGCGGAAACCAAGAGAGAACTTCTTAGAGATTTATGAGATTTAAGAGGAAATCGTACTTTTTAAAGAAGTTATTAGGTGTAGTAAAGAGAAATCCATTATTTTCTGGCGTTAATCAATTGAACAACTGAATCATCCGATCACAAACTGAGTCAATCATTCACAAAGTGATTCAATCATTCACAAATTGAGTCAATCATTCACAAATTGAATCAATCATTCACAAACTGAGTCGATCATTCACAAACTGAGTCAATAAGTCACAAACCGATTAAATTATTCACAAATTGAGTCAATCATTCACAAATTGAATCAATCATTCACAAACTGAGTCAATCATTCACAAACCGAGTCAATAATTCACAAACTGAGTCAATCATTCACAAACCGAGTCAATCATTCACAAATTGAATCAATCATTCACAAACTGAGTCAATCATTCACAAACTGATTAAATCGTTCACAAACCGAGTCAATCATTCATAAACTGATTTAATCATTCACAAATTGAGTCAATCATTCACAAACCGAGTCAATCATTCACAAACTGAGTCAATCATTCACAAACCGAGTCAATCATTCACAAACCGAGTCAATCATTCACAAACCGAGTCAATCATTCACAAACTGAGTCAATCATTCACAAACCGAGTCAATCATTCACGAACTGAGTCAACCGATCACAAAACTGTCGCAAAAGTTTGAATTTTTACAACGGAATCCAGTGTAACTTGATCGTACCCGATAATTCCAGGAGGACACGAAACATGCTTGTTACGAGTCGGTTCCCTTGAATATCCGGCTGTAATCCAATATTGGAGCGAGTACGTTGAAACGACGAATGTACAAAGAGTACGAAACGCCATGTCGAGTATGAAGTTCATCAGCCATGTAGGATTCTATTCTTCGGATATATGCCGTGTAAAGAGTGACGAGTGCTTTCCAGTGATCTATATAAATCTCCCCAGAGATTTCTACCTCCAAGTCTCCGGGGAGTCTCGGCAACTCTACGAGCTATGGAACGGCTTGAAATAATCATGAAACGCATCGAAGACCGCGTTACGAATAAGGAGAAAAATAAATTATCTCGTAAAAATATTATCGAGCGGAAGAATAATCGAGATTTAAAAATTATCACGTTTCGCATGAGGAGAAAAATCGAAATGCTTCGAATAACGAATATCCTTGACAAGAGAAACAAAAGCGAGTCCATTATTGTGTCTTTTTTTTCTGCACGTAGATCGATGACGAAGCGACTATTTTAGCGGAATCCTGCAACGATACAAAATTTCAAATTTTTTAAAACGGTAACATTTTTCCCAATAATGTACGAACGACGATGAAAAATAAGCGAAATTTGAATAGCACTTGACATTGGGATCGCAAATTTCAGAAGACTTTCAATTCGAGTTCCAATTGCTGATAGATCGAAATCAATATCGATGTACGAAAAGAAATATTATTTATTGAATAAAGTTTGTCATTTAATAAATAAATAAATAATTAAATAAATAACATTTAATAACAACTAAATTTATTTAACAATGCTTTTGTAATACAAATTCTTATCTAATTAATCAATAAATTAATTACATTTATTATTTTTATTATTATTCAATTACTTAAATTTATTATTTAATAACAAGCAAATAAAAACGATATTAAATAATACATATTTATTCAATAACGAAATAGTTACTCAACAAACAAATAAATAAATAAAGCGACTTTGGTTTCATTTGAGAAGAGAAAATACATAAATCGCCATGAATCGTCTACGATCGTGGATGATCGTTTCCAGGTAGTACGATTCAGCGAGCCGGCAAGTGCGGGGTTGTTGGTGTCTTGGTTGGATCAACGAACGATATAAATTAACGTCGACGTGAATTCTCGGCTGGTTGAATACACGGAGGGGGAGTGGTACCGAGGTAAAATACATCGAGCCGGAGGAACGTTGGATTAATAACCGGTGCCGGTAAAGGGAGTCTAAAGGGGGTTGGGTATACAGCGAGGAACAACGTTGATGACGGCTATGGTGGATCGGACGTATATGGTTCGGCGTTCGGACGAATCGTACGGGTTAATACGTGCCTGAGGCGGAGGGTGGACTACAAACGGACGTTTCGTCCTTCGTTTCTCTCTTTTCGTCTCTGTCCATTACCGGCTATAGATTCGCGTTACTCCCTTCGTCGTTCCCTGTTCGTGACGTTTTCGTCGTAACCACGCGCGAGAAAGTCACCTGAAAGATGACGCACGAGTTTGGTCCTATGACAGTCTCATCCGGTGGATCGGCTATCCTCTTCGCGTCGGTTGGACGTGTCCTCCGATGCATTTTATTTCGCGGTTCTGTACAATCGTACCTAGGAAAATGGACAAACCCAATAACGGCGCCATGGGTCCCCGTATCTCAGGCAGCCAAACATGGACATACGTTGAATCTGATATTGGTATTCGCTTAAACCCATTGATTCCTCAACAATGCTCGGCGTCGAAAAGTTCCAGACCGGCTTCAATAACAACAACAACGACGACGTGGCTTTTTCATCCTACGCGTTACGCGATAAAGTCCCACCGTCAATTTTCTTCACCACTCGAGTTTTCGTTCCCCAATTCCCTTTCCCTCCCGGCTCGATCTCACTCGGCCTCTTTTCACTCCTCATTTTGCTCGCAAGAGTGCAGCAACGCCACGGATGATCTCGCTGGTACACGTGGTACCGAATAAACCAACGAACTTGACAGCCTCGTGATCCATCGCTAACTTGTCCTCTGAATCTTCTGGCTCACCCGGGGGACACTCGCCGAGACTCCCTTTGATGATTTTGTCCCCGTTTTCTTGGCTCAACGAGACCGAACGCCATCCGTCAACCGTGATACCAGCCAAGACGAATAATGAGTCAGGCATTTGCCGTCCCCCGCACAAACTCACCGTGTTTCCTTCGTGGACTCATTTGTATAATAACGAAACGACATCTTATTCCGACTCCTCCCGACTTCTCTATTCTCGTTCTCGAACGGTGATGAGTTATTAGCTTGTTTCACCGTCGTCGGTGCTCCTTGAGGCTATGGCGAACATTACCGCGTGACACGCGAGTGCGAGAGAGATTGTCGAAACTGTTTGAACCGCGATTTATCAATGATGAAACGTTTTAATCGAAAATGGCGAACGGGGGAACATCGGTGCCATCGTCCTGAATGCACACGACAAATTTCGTACCGATTGGTTCGGTCGTTTGCGAGAATAGTGGTTTTTAAATCTCGAAGTGGACGGTGGCGTTTTCGTTGTGTCCTTAAAGAGAGCCAGCTGAAAGACAATGTTTCATTCGCTAGATCGAACTTTTATTACGCTTTGCTCTTTTCCGCTTACTATACACCGCTGATGTTGCGTTTCCTCATCGTCTTTGATGACAACGAGCTTTCTCTCTCTCTCTCTCTCTCTCTCTTTCTGTTTCCGTTTTCCTCTTTCCGCCTCCTTCGCTTTCTCCACGCTGAAACTTTACTAAACGTCCTGTCAACGAGGCAAGTGGACCTATCTGTCATCAACATGAGTTTTGCATTCCATCGGAAATTAAACACGCCCGCGAGAAGCCCAGACTCGAGGGAGCACTTGCAGCCTGTTGCCAGACGGCATTGCCAGAGGCGGTTACCATGTGCATCGCGTATGTCCACATGGGTAATAAAATTTTCCGGTCTTCGCGGCATTTTTTTTTTCTTACCCTTTGAATTATTTAGTCATCCGGCTTGGGTATGGTAGGGATTCTATACTTGGGATGAATCATTGCTTAGCTCACGACAATTCTATCTTTTTTTCATGACAGCTGCGCAATTATTTATTCAACTAAAATTAACGACCGTCCTTCGATCCGCAATTTTGTATACGTTTCGTGGTCCAGCAAAATGTACCCTCGATTTATAATCGAGAAGTGAATTCCAATCAGTTCGAAACATCTATTTACCTACCCGAACTGCATTCAGTGATGAAAAAAAAACAAAAATGTACAAAATCCGTTTTTTAAAAAATGTTTCTTAAAAAAAATTTAATTTTTTCAACTAATTTTTCCATTGGAAATCTCATCTCAAATAAATATACCTGTTTTAAAGAATATATAAAAATCTTCAAAACGGACAAGAAAATGTATGCAAATAACGAAAAATTTAAATGTATAAATCTTCCCCGATTTTTCCTTCAATTCTTTCATTCCATGTTGTCACAAGGCTTCTAAAGTACAGCGCAACGATCCAGATCCCAAAACTTTTCTCTTCGCGAAAAGGCTCGTTTCGTCTTGTCGATAAATGTACAGAACTTGTCTCCCGGTTGTCCCGATACAGAGGTGGTCTCCAATTTTTTTTTCGACTTTATTGTAAAAAGCATTGACTGTTTATGATAATCCGGTGCTTGTACACTCTAGGACGGTGAGATCTTCCGCCAGTCTCATTCTGTCGATTCTTCGGTATACAGTTGATACATATTTATTGCGATAGTTACTGGAAGATGGGAGTACGTCGCTCACTTTTAGCCAAGCAGCGTTCGTGTATGTATACAGGGTGACCGGAAATTCGATCTATACCTTCAAAGGGGTTATAGTAGAGGTCATTTGCAACAAAAAATGTCCTATCAATTGGGGGTCGAAAATTGATAATTATTGAGATATTAATGTTTTTATATTTTATGAAAAATTTTCTGACTTTCCGCCTAAAATAAAAAATAATAAAAAGAATACGCCATTATAAACAACGATTTGATACTTTCCTGAGAGACCAAGAGTTAGCGATGTACGCACAGTTCCATACATTTTTTTTAAGAAATAAAGAGAGATTCGTGAGAAAGATAAAAGAAATTCAGTTAAATTAAATACTTACGGCTTTTTAATTTCCAGATTATGTAAAATTTAGATGCAAGATTTGTTTTTGAATAATCGCTAACTCTTGGTCTCTCAGAAAAGTATCAAATCCTTCTTTGTTATAGCGTATTTTTTTTTCACAATGTTTTTTTTAGGCACAAAGTCAGGAAATTCTTCACAAAACATAAAAACATCGATATCTCAATAACCATCAATTTTACACCCCCAGTTGATAGGACATTTTTTGTTCCAAATGACCTCTGCTGTAACCCCTTTGAAGAAATAGGTCGAAATTTTCGGTCACCCTGTATACGAGTAACCCAAAGTATATAAGAAGATGAGAGAAGCCTGGGCCGTAACGCTAGTATCACGACGTAGACTACAGAAATATACGAAGCGGACTGGTCGTGTACATTTTCCCGATCTAGAAATCTCCCGTGGGACAGTATCACGGCTCCTCTCCCTACGCACTCCTACCATCGTACACGAATATAGACATTTGCAAAAATAAACATACAAAGCATCATTCTCGCATAAATGCAAAAGCTGTCACATTGAGGATTCGAGACGGCCCCTCTTAACCACGGATTGCTTTCAATGCCGGTCTCCAGGCTCTTGCGCGCTCTCTATACTGACTCACCGCGAATACCCAAGAGCCCGTACAGTCTACTTTATACATACACGCGTGCATATACATACATTTATGGACACGTGGATGTATAGATGTAAATATAGACGATGGATAGTTATACACAGGGTGGCTGGAGATGCGCCGATAAAAAATCATATTTCGAAAGGAAATTTTTAATACTTCGAATTTCATGAAGATCTAATTATTCATGCGTAAGTTCAGTGATTTTTCGAAATTTGGAAAGTTGATTTTTTTAACTGGTTTTTTTTCTCCTTATTTTTTATTCAAAAACGTTTGGATTTTTTGGCTCTTGGCTGGGATGTTGAAGAATTTTTTTTTTGTCGTCATTAATTGGTAGGGTATTAACTATGATTACGAAAATGACGGTTTATTTAGGTTATTTGGAAAAGTATTGAAAATTGGTCGAACATTTGATATTGCTGTTGGAAACCAGTGGCTGAAAATGTTTAATTTATGGAAAATAATATTTATATTAGAGGTAATTAAAATTAAATTTCAATTTTGAACTTTGAAATTTCAGTTTTTTGGGCACCCTGTATATATACACGTATATCCATGTACGATCCGTCCGATGTACGTATAAGTAAGTTTTATATCAAGTTCAACGAAAGGGAATCATTTGACACAGGTACACCCTCAAGCCGTATAATATTCCTCCTCAATAGACTATGAAAGAGGCTTTGTGAATAGAATTTTGTGCACACAGAGTTTCGTACAGGACCTCATCTCATTATGCGAAAACTGGCATTCCTGATTGAAGATACATTTTTCGGTAAGGACTCGAGAAAGGAACCGAGTGGAGTTTTCAAGAATCCATCAAAATGGTAAATTAATGTGAAGTAACGTTAATTCATTCACGGTACATTTTTTTTCGGAGTTTACTCGCTTCGTGAACATTGATTGTTTAAAACGAAATGAAAAATTGAATGAAGCGTACGTTCGTTTTTAAAAATGATTTTTTATATTATTAATTATATTTAAATTATTTGTTTAATTAATCGTTATTTTTATTCATTATTTTATTCAATTATTTATCCTTTTTTTTTACATTATATTTTATCCGTTTTCTGATTTTTATTTTGTTATACTTGTTCATTGTTTATTGCATTTTACAGTATACGAACTGTAAACCCAAGCTTAATATTTACGCGTATGATGCGAGGTGAAAGTAAACAATGGTAGAATTGCTTTCGATAGAATCCACTGGCGTTACAACAATTAACGACTTATCCGTAATTACGTACTCGTGATTTCCAATAACGAACGTAATTTAATTCCGAAATAATTAACGTCGAACGAATCGATTGAGACCTCCAGCCGCGTATTTTTTTTTTTTTTATTTTCGAAGCACATCCAATAATACAGAGCTCGGGATTTCTGTGCTTGTAAAATATCGGCAAAGCTTTTGCACGGTAATGTGATTTTTTTTTTATAGATTTTTTATCGATGTTTTTAAGCTACTGACTAACCAAAAAGTGGTTATATCTGGTTTGTTTTGTCAATTCGTTTTACATTACTTTTATCATATTTAAATAAAAATTTTTAATAATATTTATTATTTAAATTATTTTTGACAATTATTGCTACTCAAACGAACGATTTTTCTTCACGTTTACTGAGAGAATTTTAATTAATACGTTCAGATAACGTTCGTACCATCTTCGATGCTATTCAAGACTTTAATAATGAGAAATTGTTCAAATAATTTCCATGTCTATTTTATTTTGAAGGAACAGAATATTTAATTTATAAATCTATAAAAAAAAAAGTTCGAACGATCGACGAATAACGGTCTTCAAAAAAATATTTATACATATTGTTTTTGTTGACGCGCTGTCACAATAAAATAAGCTAATTAAAATTTGAAAATATTAATATATTTATTTAATATATATTTTTATGTATTATAAAATATGTAAAAATAAAAAATATTAGATATTAAACATAATAGATCAAATGTAATGTATTTAATTTAGTATACAGGTATTTTTGTATAATATAAAAGAAGTTATAAAACATTAAAAATGTTAAATACAATATGTTCAATTTAATAAATATTTTGATTGAATATAAAATACGTTATTAAAAATTAAAAATATTAATATATTTATTTAATATATATTTTTATATAATACAAAATATGTAAAAATAAAAACTAATAAATATTAAATATAATAGATCAAATGTAATGTATTTAATTTAGTATATACCTATGATTATATAATATAAAAAAGTTATAAAACATTAAAAATGTTAAATACAATATGTTCAATTAAATAAATACTTTGATTACATATAAAATACGTTATAAAAAATTAAAAATATTCACATATTTATTCAATCTATATTTTTATATAATACAAAATATGTAAAAATAAAAACTATTAAATATGAAATATAATAGATCAAATGTAACGTATTTAATTTAGTATATACCTATTATTATATAATATAAAAAAGTTATAAAACATTAAAAACGTTAAATACAATATGTTCAATTTAATAAATATTTTGATTGAACATATGTTATAAGAAATGAAAAATATTTGAAAGAAATCAGCATTTTATACTGATGATCGAGCTCCGTCAAAAAGTTCTCATTCGATGGTACCAAAATGTAGCAACAATTTGTGTATCGGGACGCACCTAGACGCGAAGTGTCATTTCCACGTTACACATCAACCGGCGGCAATAATAATAGCGCGGCGATACAATTTACCGCTGATGAGAGGCAATTCTTGAAGCTGATAATCGGGCTGCATCCGGTCGCCGAGTCGACATTGCGAGTCATCTGTACAATAAATGTGAATATCCACGTATCCACTACCAACGTCGAGTGATCAACAGTTCTGTCCTGCCTTTCGTTCCGAGTGCTTCCATACACGATAAAAAACGTTGAAACACTCGCTGATCGTACTTCGAGGATTCACTACCAGTTTTAAACCGCGGAGCAAATACGTCGGTCATGAAGACTCGTCCGTTTTTCCTTTTCACATTGGCTTTTATTCTCGTTCAGGTAACGAATCAATCTCATACTCGTATCTCCAAAATATTTTTCATCGTCGTTACGAATATTTTTTTTTGTTTTTTCGAATCGAACGTTGAAAATGAAAAATTGAAAGGAAAAAAGTGAAAAATAATAATATTACTGACGATAAGCGATAAACGTACAAGTAAAGTATAACTGGAAGGATATTAAAAACCAGCCAAAAATCGTCAAGCTTCTTTTCGGAATAATAACGCATGAATTATTTTACAATTTTTCACTGAACAATTTTAAACGTTAAAAGTTGCAAAATGATTCTTATTGAATCGCCGAGAAGTTTGAAATTGTTACGTCATCGAGGTTTTGTTTCAACGATGAATCAATTAGCTGTAATTAAAAAATAATTAACAAATTATAACATTTTTTCTTTGAACGGTTGTAACATATATCTTGGAATTTTATTTCGATTATTATTGAAAGAGAAAAATTAACATTTCTAAGTGTTAGTTTATTATTAGATTATAAGGGTAATTTATTGTTATATTATAGTTTAATTAATTATAACTAATTAATTATAATTTATTACAGTTAATCAAATATAATTGAATATATTATAATTAATAAATTATAATGACATTATTTATAAGACATGGACAAAATCTATGTTTATCCAGTAAAATCTAAAAGCATTTCTTCCATTCCCATTGAAATCAGCGGTAGCTTTTGACAGTCGAATTCAAAGTGATGACTTTGAGAAGATTATGAATAATTGTTGTTCCTGACGTAATTGAAAGAATGAGAGAAGGCAAAGAAAAAAAGAGAGATCGAAAGATTTAAAAAAAAAAATGGAAAGTTTAAGTTACGATTAGGACGAAAAAATATAATTTTCGCAGAGCGTCGAGTCAGCACCGGATATGCAGGACAAGGCCCAGGAAATGTTGGACAGGGTTAAAGAGAGAGCCCAGGAAGCGATGGAGCACGCTCAAGAAGCTGCGTCGAAAGCCGTCGATGCAGCGAAGAGCGCGATGCACGATGCGATGGAAGCGGCTCAACAGGCGACCCAACAGGGCATCGAGACGGGACACGAGTGGGTCGAATACGGCAAGAACTTGGCCGCGAGTTTTTCGAATCAAACGGTTGTCGAGAATGTCCAGAAGCAGGAGGAGTAATTTCACGCAATCAAGAACAATCAACCTCCACCGGACAATTATACTTTGTAGCTTCCGGTGCTTTTCAACCTATCGAAAATAAATGTTCTTCGCTCGATAAAGACGTCATCTTCCGATCACATTCTTAGAAATCTTCATCTCTCTCCATCCGACCTGTTTGGGTTTGTTTAGGTTTGTTTAGGTTTGTTTAGTAAAGTTTGTTTGGGTTCGTTTGGGTTTAGTTAACTTTTGGAAAGTTAACTAAGTAACAGTACGAACTCGAAGCCTCGAAAAATATTCATTATTGCCAAAAATTGTTTAAAAGTTATGGTGGAATGTTAGATACACAAAATTCGTGCAAAATCTCAACTCGAGAGTCTTAATACTTAATACCGAGAAATAAAATAATTAAAAAAACATCGAAAAACAAGAAACATGAAATAAAATAATAAAAAAAACATCGAAAAACTAGAAACAAGAAATAAAACAATAAAAAAAACATCGAAAAACAAAAAACATCGGAAAAAAAAGAACAAAAAAAATCATCAAAAAACAAAAGAATGATCGATAAAGTTCCAAATTCAAATACCAAATGTCCCTCCGGTACCAGAAGTTCCAAACGTAGCAAGCGTTCCCGCGGACTCCAGCAATACCAGTGGATCACTCGCGGGATCACCCGGTACGAATAAACAGGCGTAACAGACGACATCGGGATTGCGTATCAGGTGGTACGTGTTGTATACGAAGGGTCGAAGCGTAGCACTGGGGTACGTTCACCTGAGGTTCCCTGGGGACGTATGTTAGCTCCAGGCGCGTTTCTCGACGCCGTTGTTCCTTCCGGGTCCCCCAAGTGTGCCTGATAGTCCGGTCGTCCGGTAACGCGAGAAGTTCACGCGTCGAGACGCTTAGAAGCCCGGAGGTTGCCCGGTATCCCCATCAGCTCCACTAGCCCAAAGGTAGAACCGAGAAAGTCTACCTTCTCTCGGAAGCTAATCCTGGTATACTCTGAAAAGCTGAAGGGAGAAAGAGAAAGAGAGAGAGAGATACGCTGAAAAGGTTCGTAGCCTCGTTAAAAATGTACGCGTGACGAGGTTCTTTGCGAGGCGCGAGATACTCCGCCCGGTTTAGCCCCGTGTGTGTACACCTAGGAATCCTTCGCACGGTCCCCTCTCTCGTTAGTAATTGAATACCCCGAGACTCTCGAAGGGAACGCGTTGCGCAGTGGGGTAAAGGTGGAACGGCGAATCGGGGTGCGCCGAAGGTTAACGGACGTTGGAGGAGGGGTGGGGGGGGGGAAGGAAGGGTTCGTACGGTGACTGCGACGCCCGTGAGTTTACATCGTTCCTCTTGCGTTGGTACCTTGGCGTCTCACCAGGGTGCGCCAGTTGCCACCTATCGTAGGTTAGGTCAAAGCCAGCTGGGGTAAAACCGCTCCCGGGGAATGCCCAATGCACACGTGAATTCTTCTACGTATTACTTAACTACACCGAACGTGTATCAAAATATCATTAAAATTGTTTATACTTTGATAAACTTTAGTAGGTGATGGAGCACCTGTGGTATTTTTTTTTTACTGAGTTGATTTTTTTTTATTTATTAAATAAAGGTGAACATTTGTCGTGGATGGGGGTAAACACCTACTGAAAATGATTATTGGTGCAACAGGGATTGTATGGGATCGCTGACAATTTTGGAAATATTACGTTGAGAAAATGGAGGATCGAGTGAATTTGTAAAATGGATATTGTATTTTGGTGATTGATGCTCTAATCATTGAAAAACTTGGTTTTGGGATGAGGGGTCGGGTAGGACACTCGAAATTCGATTGACCAGAAAACTCAAAATTTTGAATTTTGATATTACGAAACTACGAGCTTTGTAAAGCTTTTGCTGGCACGAGCTTTACGCTTTACGAAACTTGAGCTTTACGAAACTTGCAGTTTTGGAATATTAACATTTTGAATTTTGATCCTTCCGGTCAACCAAAGTTTGGGCTTACTACCCCATCGTAGTATTTTAAATATTCACTAGATATATTGATCAGTAGGTAGGTTTAGGTTGGCTGTTCTCATTGGATTTGATTTTTTTTTTTTTGATGCAAGAATTTTGGCGATCGTGGTCGTTTCGTTATTAGTTAAGCTTTTCTAATTTATGAACGATACTCTCGACCTGTTTCTTCTCATTTTTTCGATAAGGCAATACGAATTTTCACGAGTGCACCGGGAAAGTTTGGAAAACCTCGTGACGTCATCAGGCTCGTTTCAGATGGTTAATTATCAAGTGGAAATGGTAAATCCGCGATAATTGAATTCATTAATTTTTTTGTTCATGTCCATTTATACAAATTTAATTATTTTCATGAACTTTATTAAAATTTTAAGACGGATCAAGAAACTTTGACTTCAGTGCACGTCGTATGTTAATTGGAAGGATTGTAAATTTCAATATTTCCATTTTGCTGTTGAAAGAGAACGTTTCGACGATACGTTTACGGGGGTTGGATAGTCATATAGTCTAATTAGGTTGTGAATTAATGGAGCTCTAATTGATGTTCCATCGATGGATCCTATATCTGGATTTTACTTTCGGGTCAGCGATTAAACTATTAACCTTTCGTTTTGGAGTTAATTGAAGTCGGCGATTGATTGAATTTTTCCAATGATAATTGATACATTGCTGTTTAAACGTTCCCCTTTGAAAGGAAATGGGGAACGTTTATTCCACATTTCCAATTATTCTCAAAATGCTACATTCTCAAATAGGACTGTTTATTATTTAATTACAAAAATTCGTTTATTTTTTAAAAGCAACACGATTGAATTTGTATTTTCGGCCAAATTATTTATTCGTAATCGTTTTTGTATCGTTTTCACGAAAATTTACACGAATATATCTTGTATGATAAAATCTATTTCTGTATTGAATTTAAACTGATATTTCATACCCGAGGATTTAAAAATGTTCGTTCATATTTTTATTTCAATATTTTTAACTTTTTTGGTGATTTATTTTTTTATTTAAAACCCTATTTGAAATTAAAATAAATAGAAAATCCCATTAAAATATTATTCATTTATTTATTTCTTGAATTCCAACAGTTCGTTGATCCCGTTTCACTAATCTTCGCGTACATCCTCAAAGTGATACAAAAATCGTCGAAATTGACAACTGTACGTTAGGAGTCTCGAAAAAAAAAAGAGTTTTTGCCGATAGTCCAAAATTAGAAGGGGAAAATGCAAAAAACCTTTTGTAGACTATTTTTCCGACGATTTTTTTTCAATTTTTCCATTCTTGAATTCTTAAAAGGATTTATTTAATCGGAAATTTTATACTGATTACGAATATCATGAAATTTTCGTCGAAAGCACGACACGAAGCAACGAAAAACGTGTTTTTAGAAGTTTTTAACGATTTTTTCATGGAAATTTTGGGTTTTCGGGGAATTGAATGGTATATTCGTATTCAGGGGATCAAATTACATCATAATAAACCATTAAAAAAAATATTAAAAATTCAAAATTTTTTTCGATTTTTGGGCAGAATACATTTTTTCACTAAATCATCGATAACTTTTTTTCCTTTAGGATT
>JAPYZI010003417.1:0-44234 GCA_030523105.1 Ophioninae sp. A BG-2022a | reverse complement strand
ATCGCTAAAAAAAACGCAAAGGGGTATGTATGGAAAAATTTGCAAAAATCGATGGTCCAACTTTGAAATTCTGCCAAAAATCGAAAAATCATCGGATAGTAATTATTAAAAAAGCATTTTGAAGGGAAAATCATAACGAAGAGATTGAGCACAAAGTGGGCTCCCAAACCCTAAAGGAAAAAAAGTTATCGATGATTTAGTGAAAAAACATATTTTGCCTAAAAATCGAAAAAAAATTTTGATTTTTAATATTTTTTTCAATGCTCCATTTAGATGTAATTTGATCCCCTGAACACAAATCTACCATTCATTTCCCCCAAAACCCAAAATTTCACTGAAAAAATCGTGAAAAACCTCTAAAAACACGATTTTCGTTGATTCCTGTCGTGCTTTCGACGAAAATTCAAGAACATTCGTAATCAGCAGAAAATTTCCGATTAAATAGACCCCTTTAAGAGTTCAAAAACGGAAAAACAAAAAATTTTCGACTTCCCCCGGCCACTTTTCCGGAATCTTGAAAATCACGAAATTTCAAAAGATCGTAGGTATAGAGATTCAATGGGTGCGCTTGGAAAAGGTTTTTGCCTAACTCAAAGAATGGCGTTGGATTCATATCGATATTTCGTATAGTTTTCCCGGAAAGTACATACTACCTCTATGTATGTGAGTATCGGTTGTCACACGTAGATACACGTGTCTCGTTGCGACGAAACTAATTTTCTGTAAAATGGAACTTTATTCAAATGAATTTGAAAAATAAACTCGATTTTTCAAAATTAAAAAAACATTAAACTTCGAAATTGAACGTTAAAAATGAACTTCCAAAATGATCTTTAAAAATGAACTTTAACTTGGAAAAAAAATGTTAATCAGATTTTTATTTACGAAAAATTAACTCTCGTCGTACGATGGAACAACGAATCGAAGTTTTACGAAAGAAAAGGGGTTAACCGTTTCAAATGTTCTCACTTTCCTGCACACCCATTAATTTAATTTCATTCGTTCTCTTACCGCTGTATTTTAGAGGTTCAATCCGTTCAATGGCAATTCTCGTTAACGAACTTTACACAGACGTATGTCGATTTAGAGATACGTAGATAGGCTTTTCGCACAGTTTCGTACGCCTTCCGTTTACGGGTACTCGTTTGAAGACCCGAGTGTGCGATGTTCCCTTCGTATATCGAACGAACTAACGAGAGTGGCTCGAGTGCCATATCAGGTAGAGCCGATAGAATAAAAAGCGCGGCGAACGTTTCAACGCCCTCTAGTCGTAAACCGAGAGCAAACGTATGTTTGCCCGGTAATTAACAATTATCACCATTAGCGCTGCTTAGACGCTCAACTCCCAATCGTGTATGTTCCCTTCGTATAGTTGCCTCTATCCGTTTACTCGGCATATCCCCATACGTGTCTTTTTGTGTATTTATGAAACTCCTTTAAAAGCTTTTAACATTAGTAATTACTAGTTTTATTATTTGGTATTTTTTAATTGCCAAGCATCATTGTTCGGAGTTTCTTAATTGCTAAGTATTATTATTCAATGTTTTTATTTCCAGGAATTATTATTTTATATTTTTTTAATTGATAAGTATTGTTATTCGGAATTTTTTAATTGTCAAGTATCATTATTCGGAACTTCTTAATTGTTCAATATTATTATTCGATTTTTTTTCCAGGAATTATTATTTTAAATTTTTCAATTGCCAGTTAATTATTATTTGACATTTTTTGATTGCCAAGTAATTATTATTAGACATTTTTTCATTCCCAAGTATTATCTTTTGACATTTTCAAAAATAAATTACGACATTTTTTGAGATAGAAAAAAGATAATGTTCCAAACACTTGAATCCACTTAAAAAAATCGTATGACTCGTATCGTCGTATCCCAAATTTCAGTACCGTCCGATCGCGCCTCTCATCTCGGTAGAGAGAGGATCGGAGAGAGGTGACAGATAGATAGGTCTCGGGTCAAACGCGGATATCACCGTCAAGATAGCCTCGATAAGTCTCTTGCCAAATGGATTATACGGTTAATCGAAGTGAAACAGCGGAGCTGTAAGTACGAAAGAAAAACGTACGTTGGAATTGTAATCACGTGAGAAATTCAAAGCTAAAACTGAAACCGGAAGCTAAATCAAATTTTCAATAAAATTTCATCTACCTCCAGTTTCATCGTACTCAAAATATCATGTCATCGCTTTGGCAACAATTTGGCTTGTATTAAAAAAAAAAAAAAAAACATGCCGAAGAGAAGAAATATTATTTCCCTGCTGTTTATCAGCTGCAACGGAATATCAATCCAATTATGAATTTTAGCGTAACGTGACAAAAGCGCGGAAACTGAAAACCCTACTGACCGACTATCGAACCGAGAGTCCTTTCAACCGTGATTCGGAGACCGGAATCATCAAAGCGTGCTCCGGGAAGTCGAAAATGGTTTCAGTAACAACCCCTTCATAAACACGCGTGCACACGTATCTATCGATACATATACATATATATGTATACGTGTTTATGAAATGTCCGGGTACCAAGTATACCCGAACACGCGCGGTCGCTCAATTTAATTTCGATAGTTGATCAGCGTAAACACGTCGCCGCCGTTGCGTCATCATGTACGTTCGACTTCTCCTCGTATCAACGTTCCTATCTACGGGTCGTATCTGTTTACAAACGCGTACTTCGTGCGAACCCAATTAACGGGAGGATACACGAAAACATTTAGGTAAACAATCGTATCGCCGAATACGAAATGTATACTCTGAAATTGGACAGATTTAAAACATCGAACAGGTCGTTATCATCGTTCTTTTGATTTTTATTTGTTTGTTTTTTTTTTTTTTACATTTTTGAAAAGGTTTTTTCGTGTACCCTTTAAGGGTTTTTACGACCCCTCGGTATTTATTATTTCTTTGTTTTTTTTTTGTCTGTTTCTTTCTTTATTTCGACTTTTTTTCTTTCCTTTATTTTGCTTTGATTTTAAACGCGAATAAACTTGAGCATTTCCGCTTCGTTTCCACAAGGATAAACAATGTTTACCTTTAATTTTTGCGCACGCGAGTACCGACGATCGGAGTTATTGAATAATTCGTGCTTATCGACGTGCAGCGAACTGTCAGTGAACAAGATCGAAGAGCCGTTGCAACATCTTCGTAGGTTCGCTGAGGTGAAGTGGCTGAAGAGGGCGAAGGAAGTGGGTCGAACGAATAAATTGAAAAATGGGATGGGAAGCGTATATAGCTTGTGTTTATTGATTACGTGCGATAAGAAGTTTGTTTCCTCCCTGTCAATTTCTCTCTTTCCTACCACGGTAAATTTGCACCACCCTGAACTTTCCAACGTTGGGATGCAATGATCTTTTTTAACATTCATTTTTATTCAACTTTAATATTTATTTCAATTTTTATCGGGACTCTCTTCGAGCAATCGAAAAAAATTCTAAAATCTTAAGAATACAGTTTTGTTTCGAAAAACAAAAAAAATTAGGTATTTAGGATATATTATTTATTAATCAGGAACCACCGCTGAAACGAGACTTTTAAAAATTGACAATTTATTCTTCATCGTTTAATTACGAACAATTTATTATTTGTAATTGTTTTATAATTGTCTACCTTAATAATTATGAAAAATTTGTTTTCTATTATTATTATTACTGTTGTTGCGTTTCACTGGCGCCTCATGGCGTCGGTGATGAAATTCCTGTATGGCCAAACCCGGGTGTACACATCTGGATAACCGATTCCACAGCGGATCGCGAATGAAACGATACCGATTATCTCGTTGTTATAAACGAGAGGACCACCGCTATCGCCCTAGGAAATACGAATTACAAATAAATTAATCGAAACTCGCGTCGCAAAATAAATTAATCGAAATTATAAAAAAATAATAATAGATAAATATCTACAAATATATAAAAATAAAAATATTTCAAATATTAAAATATTCCTAATATAATATAATTTTTTATGAAAAAAAAATAAGGATAAAAAATATTTAAATAAGAATTCATATTTCTTAAATTTTGTTAAAAAAATTGTTTGACCTCTATCAACGAATACTCTTCGACAAAGTTCAAAAAGGAAACACAAAATGTCGAAAATAAAATCAAAATTCAATCTCGTAATCGTAACAAAAGACTGGACGGTTTTCATCAACTCACGTGACAAAATCCAGTATTCTCGCCATCGAAACCGCACATTTGGGTATCGAGAATACGATTGCGCGAATTGCAATCGTCCTGGTTGAGAATAGTGACGTTTCTCTTCCGCAGATCGTTCGGATATTGGGCGTTTTGGCCTCGTTGCATTTGCCCCCAGCCACTGACGACCCCGATCACTTTGGTCCTCGTGTCGCTCGATGGCAAAGCCACGGGAGCTTGAAAATCATTCTTGACCGCTGGCGTCACGAGCTTTCAACACACCAATGATAATCCAATCCGTTTTCGCGAAATTCCGTTTCACGGAACGTGTCTCGAGTTGCGACGACGATGACCGGATTAGGTGTAGTAAAAAGAAATCCATTATTTTTCCAATAGATGGCTTCATTGACATTACTGATCAATAAAATTTCAAACTTGTGGGACAAAAGATGCGTTTTTTCATCGCTTGGAATTTTCGATTTTCAAATATTAGGCGTAGTAAAAAGAAATCCATTATTTTTGTTCAATAGACGGCTTCGTTTATCTGTATCTCGCGTTGTACAAGACCTATCCGGTTACGCTTGATGGCGTTGCAAAGATCTCGTACTGAACTTTTGCCAATCACAGTTTTGTGATTGGTTGATTCGAAAAAAAAGCATAATGGATTTCTTTTTACTACGCCTAATAATCAGTACCGAGACGATTCGAGCCTGCGTTTCGTCTTACCGTGACAACTGCGATGTCGTGACGCCAACGATTCGTCCCGTTACCCCTGACGTATTCGGGATGAAGCTTGACGTGTTTCGCGTAATGATGTTCACCACCGGAAACGAGGCTAGTCGCGCCGGTCACGAGGACGAGGCCGTTCGTGTAAGGAGGATCGAGACGACCGACGAAACAGTGCGCCGCGGTCAGCACGTGCTTCTCGCTTATCAAAGCACCCCCGCATTGATTGTAATTACGTATTTTCAACGAAACTTGATACTTCAATTCACCACGACGAGCGCTCTCGCTGCTCAATAACTTTTGCGGCGCCCGCGCTTCTGTGCCGAGCGAAATAAAAAAACGAAGAAAAAAGAATCACTAAAGTGACGAAAAATCACGTGAAAAAAGTACGTTACGAATGGAAAAAAAAATCAATCGAAACGCTCTTCTTGAAATTTTGGAATTTATTGAAGATGGGAGATGAAAGAGTTTTGCAAAATTGTTAACGGGTCACTTCAAAGTTTGCCATTTTTTTTTTTGGATACCTCGTTGTTAATATTTTTGAAAAGAAAATAATAATCCAAGGAAAAAGAGAAAACATAGAAAGAATCATTCAGTGAAAAAGCAAACCCAAACAAAAAAAGGACCCGAAGTTTTTTTTTTTTAAAAAAAGCATTTTGCTCCATTGAGGGTTTCATAAAAATAAAATTCAAAAAAACATAAAAAAGGAAACCCAAAGAAAAGACAACTCGGAAAAAATGGAACCCAAACAAACCCAAACAAAAAAAGGAACCGAATTACTTTTTAAAGAAAAACTCTCCTTTGAGATTGAAAAAAAAAAAAGAAAACTAATTATCTCAGTATGACGCGATAGTTGAATAATAAAAACTCCAAAGCACTTTGGAGAACAATTCCTCCTAATTTCAATGGAGTAAAGTGAAGTTTTTCCACAAACCCAAACAAACTCACCGCACGCGTGAATTCCCATTGCAAGAAGAACCAACAAATTCGCAAAGAAACTACGTTTTCTAATTTTTGTTTTCATTTTTATTGTCTCTAATATCATTTTATTTTTTAATTGGATTAAAAAAACGTGCTGTATTTTTCGCGCTCTACTCTCGAGCTACTGACGCACGACTGATAACGCTCATCGCGATTCGTCTGTCTTTATATTGCACCAGCATCCCTAAATCTGGGCGGCACATGTCCATTTTTGACGTTTCGTCGTCGCTACAGTCGGTTCCTGTTTTTTTTTTTTCCGCAAATTCACCACGCACCGATATCGATATCGGAAGTTTTTATCAGCTGCGAATCCGAATTCAATTCTGCTTATCCGAAGTACAAAAAAAAATAGAAATTCATAAACTACATAATGTTTAATAATATTTTAATTCGGAGTTATTAATTCTCGAACGTAGCATTGAACAAAAATCTGATTAATTAAAAAATAAATACTTTATTTTTATTCCTCCATTTTATTTTTAATTTCAATTATTTAGAAAATTATTTTAACATTTTTTGATAAAAAAAATTGATGAGAGAACGAACATATGAAGCGTTTGGACTGAATTACGAATATTTATGTTTTTTACCAATAAATAATAAGAAAGAGTTAATAATAATAATCATTTAAAAAATTATAAAAATGAGTAACGAGAAAATAAGTAATAATCACTTAAAAAATAAATAAATAATATAATCATCATTAGAACTAAATAAATAATAATAATAATAATAATAATAATAATAATAATACTCCTGTAATAATAATACATTACTCGCATAAAAATGTAGATTCGAAATACCAGTTTTGGTCCCGATCGACGCAATAAATCGAGCGTCCGCTATGCTGCGAATTCAATCCCTTATCGGACTTTCCAACAGCTGGGAAAGTGCAACGCTGCCAGCTCGTATCGGGTGCGCGTTTGTATTTCCCATAGTTTGATCTATCGTAGTATTTACGTTTCCTTACCTTTCGAATCTCTTAACTCGACGAATCCTGTACGTTCACGCAAAACAATATTTCTTGAACGGCTCGTACGAACGAAAAAAGAAAACAAAGCCCAGTCGCACCCTACAAACTTATCAACAAACCCTGACCCACTTCGGGACGCATTACCACGGATGAGCGTCAATTCGACCGCGTGTAATTCGATAAGCGACCATCCGTCGTCGCGATTCTTTTTTCAACTGAAAAAAAAAATCGGCTTTGCGAAATATAAGAGAACGAGGTAGTCGTAGAATTGTTATTTGCGAAGACTCGTTGGCTTTTTGCAAAGTTATTTATTTTTTAAAATGTTCTTTTTCGTATTTATTATTTTTTCGAATTCTTATTATTATTTATTTTTTTGTAATTATTTTTTAAATTATGATTATTGATTTTTAATAATTATTTTATAATAATTATTATTTATTTTTAATAATTATTTTATAATTATTATTTTTTTTTGTTTTATTTCTATTTAATTATGTTTATAATTATTTCGTATATTCTACTTCATACGTTTCCGCTTATATAATTACTTGCTTTCGTTGCTGTCATACATAATTGAAAATGAAATACAATTTTCTTCGAGTATAAATAAAAAAGCAGATGAAAATGAAATTTGGCGAACGTCGACAAGTTTTAGTAGCGATACTGGGGCATGTTTGGATTATGCGGGAATACGGGAAATGATTGTTCAATTATTAGGCGATTAATCAGACGCGGTGTTTCGCGATGCATGGGCGTATCGCGCAGCGTGTTCGCTGCGTGCCAGACCGCGCTCAGGCTACACAATTTATTGACCGAAGGAAAGCCACGTCACAGTCCCCCGTCGATTCAACTAATTACGATGCAACGCCTAATATATCGGCCAAACGTTGAAGCAGCAACATTTATAAATACGCCGATGTCGATGAATTATGGCTGAAAAAATGAAGCTTCCAACTCGGACCATCAATAAATCTTTGTATTGTCAAAATTCTTTTATTTCTTTTTTTATTTATTTCGTACTTATTTTTTTTCAACAATTATTTAAACAATTAACCATAATTATTCGGACATTGACAATACTAAGAAGAAAAAAAAATGTTATCCACAAAAAATATTCTTTGTAGCTCATGCTATTTTTTTCATAAATTCGAAATCCAAATTCGACGAGAGAAAAAAAAATCCCTACACTCGAAACATAAACGCCTGTATGTTTTTTTTTTAGTCGAAAATTCAAAATGTTTACTCAAAACTATAATTATAACAGTAATTCGCAAGAATGTATGTGGACTCTTCGAATTTCGTTGTAGACAGTCTTATTTAATTTCTTTTTAAGTATTTCGATGTAATTCTCTATAATTACGTACATTCGGTTTTTTTTTTTAGGTTCCGTAATAGAGATAACCGTTTATAATTCACGCTCGAAGAGTTTCGATTCCGACACAAAAAAAAAAGGGAGATAAAGAATAGAAAAGAAAAGAGACAAAAAATGCTCGTAACACGTATATACAGGGAGATAAAAAAAAAGCTATTATCCGTCAAATCCGGGATTTCGTATATAATTTCCATTTCAATTCTCGTTCGTATCTCGTGCTCTCGGTCGTCACTAATCCTTCGTCCTTTTGCCCCAATGGATCTAATTGAATCGTCATAGTCGAGAGGAAAAGATAGCGAGAGAGAGAGAGAGAGAGAGAAAGAGTGAGAGAGGAAAGAGAAAGAGAGAATAACGATAATCGCGAAAACTGGGAAAGATATATAATTGATTTATCTTGCGCCTGACGTTCTCTCAACACCTGGCCGTTTCGGTCTCCTCTCAAGCGCCCTCCTTTGTACATTCGCTGGACCCCGTGGATTTCGATGGTACACGTGAATGTACAAGGATACGTTCTCGGACAAAATCCGTTCGATGTTGAAGCTCGTAGAACGAGACGGAGGTACGACACGCGATGAAATAAGGGCTCGTCGTCGTTCCGTTAACGAAGTTTGCCTAGCCGAGTAACCGGAGTAACCCGACTAACCCAATTAACCTGGGCGTAGACCTGGAGCTCGATATCTCGTAGTACAGCACGTATATGGAGGATAGCGGACCACGTACCTGTACATCGATACCGGGAGGTTAGGACGTTGACTCAACTGAAAGGATATCAACGTATGCGTTAGTTTGGGCATTGATGATTTTCGGGACACTCGACGTTTTCGTTATTTTCGTAGTTTGGTTTTGTTTGGGTTTGTTTGGGTCCACACAATATTTTTTAATCACTCGTACTTAAAATCTGCAAATTATTTTATTTTTTATCCTCGTTTGGGTTTGTTTGGGTTCATTCAATATTTAGAAATCACTCGTACTTAAAATTTGCAAATTATTTTATTTTTTATCGTCGTTTGGGTTTGTTCGGATTCATTCGGTATTAAAAATTTTCTCGTACCTAAGATCTTCTGCAAATCATTTTCTTTTTTCGCGTCGTTTGGGTTTGTTTGGGTTCATTCGGTATTTAAAAATCACTCGTACTTAAAATTTGCAAGTTATTTTATTTTTTATCGTCGTTTGGGTTTGTTCGGATTCATTCGGTATTTAAAATTTTCTCGTACCTAAGATCTTCTGCAAATCATTTTCTTTTTTCGCGTTGTTTGGATTTCTTTTGGTTCATTCAACATTTTTTAACGTTGATTTTTTGATGATTGATTCAACTAATTTTTAAATCACTCGTGCGTAAGATCTTACGCAAATAATTTTTCTTTTTTCGCGTTATCCAAAAACCTGAACTGTTGAAAAAAAAAACGATTTCCCTATGCAAAAAAAGAAAAACAGACACGTGCATCATATTTTCATCGTATTTTTTAATATCGATTATTGATTTATCCTACAAAGATGGTAGAACCGAATTTCCGTGACGCTCGAACGAGCATAGCCAAATTAGCATCCAATATGTCACGATTCGTCGCAACCACCAATCGATCTTTCGCCGTCGTGTAAGCTGAAGGACAATTTTCAAAGTACGAACGGACTGGTCCATTCGCGTTGAAACATCTACAAACCCAAACAGCAACCTCTGGCCTCGTCGATCAATAATCATAACTGTCTAAATTTCCATCGAAACCTCATTGCGTTTTTACCTTTTATCATTTTTCTGTTTATCGAACAAATAAATTTTCATCACCGTTTATAAACGAGATTATATGAGTTACTGGACACAGGACAAATGGCGTTTCTCGTTATTTTCGTTTTACAAACCACTTTCGTCCCATTTTCATCGCCGTAAATTAATCCCGTCTTTTTTTCTTTTTTATTTTCATTGGCACATCGTCGTCGCTTAAAAAATTCGGTATTCCGTGGTTAATCCGTAGTGAAAAATACATTAAGCTGTAAAATCGTGATAAACGAAATTACAGGTGAATTTTTTCAGCTATTCTCAATCTTCGTCGACGAGTAATGCACTTTTGACAGGAATATATACATATATACCTATATATATATATATATATATGTGTGTGTGTATATATTCCTAAATGCGAATGACCTAGAAAGCTCGCTTGTAGTATGGTCGATATTACCTGAACACGCACCCGTACACACACACACACCCATACAGAGAGAAACACAAACGCGCACACACGTACGCAAATATGCGACTAGGAAGGCGTGAATAAATGCGCGCTCGAGCTTCCGTGGTACACTCGATGTCCACCTCCGCGCTGCTGGCGCCACGGGCGTCAATCTATATATACTGATGTACAGCGGCGCGGGGGATTCCCCGATCCGATTACTCGATCGCCGGCAGCGGAAGAGCGACAACGTCAGTTAGGGAGTAAAACTTTCTACTGATCTATCTCTCTCTTCTCTCTCTCTCTCTCTCTCTCTCTCTCTCTCTCTCTCTCTCTCTCTCTCTCTCTCTCTCTCTCTCTCTCTCTCTCTCTCTCTCTCTCTCTCTCTCTTAGTCTCGTGGCATTCTCTCTCTCTGTCTCCGGTCTCATATTTTTTATTTTCACTCTCGCTGCTATTCCGTGATAACGTAATCTCCTCGGGCTTTTAATTTCAAAAGATTCGTGCGGCTTGATTCGATCAACCTTTCCCGCTGGCTTTCTCACTCTGCCCTCGTTTTATTTCCTCTTTCAACCTTCGCCGCACTTTATATATATATATATATATATATATATATATATATATATATATATATAATCAATTTTTAGTTTTCAGTTTATTTTTAACTTTATTTTATGAATTGTTCATTTTTAGTAAAGTTCTGCAATAAGACTGAATATTCTTGGAAAATTTTTGACTTTGAAAAAATTATTTTGTTTAAAATTGCTTTTCTTTTGTATTTTTGTGTTATTATTATTTAGTTATTATTTTTTGAAACTTTATACCTTTATTTTGTCTAGATTTATGTTTAACCTTAAATTATCCGAAAGTTATTTAACCAGAGCATAATAAAATCTATTATTATCATTATCATCATCTTTCATTCTCTTTCTCTTTCTCTCTCTCTCTCTCTCTCTCTCTCTTTCTCTTATTCTCACCACAAGAATCTTCTTCTCGCCCGACTCCGCGAATGTTAGTACGGCGTACAGCAGTCCGTTACGAAGGTGAGGATCGTAATTTTCTCCTCGGTCTACTGCAATTATACAAACTCTAAAAACATCGCAACGTAAGCGGAATGGGCCGAAAGGGAGATAGACGAGCGTTACTGTTCCGTACTCGCGATTAGGCCGCAAACGAGACCGCGCCCTTGCCTAAAGCTAAAGCTTTATTTATGGACCGCAAAACGGCCGTAGAGAACCGACCACGAGAAATATAAGCTCGTGCATATTCACGAGCGTCTAACTCGTCCACGTTCGGTTAATTTCTAGTCGCTCGGCAATATTTTCTAGTTATTGCGTTTAACTTCGATCGCAATTGACTAACTATTACGTTTTACGTAATTACGTTATTCCCGTTTCTGCTTTCACGGTGATTTATTTCAGTCGCGCTTCTTTCGCAAATTTAACCTTCCTAATATCATTTATCTTCTCTCGCAAACTTAATCTCCTCAATTTTAATTTCCTTCTCTATAAAATCATCACCGATGTTATTTTTTTCTCTTTTAAAAACGAAAACCTCCCAAACATTATTTATCTCGATGGGCCGATTCGGTCGTTGCGCTTTCGCATCGAAGCCAACAGATACCACAGCGAGAGAGGGCTTCGGTCGTTGAAAAAAAAAAAAGTGTTGCGCGAAAGTAGAAATCGGTTGGAGGTTGATCGCGTGTTTGTGGTGCACTTTCGGGCAAATGGTGCGGAGTCCTCGTTACCGCGGTAGCGTTTCTCAATCCTCGGTGGTTCTTCACTTGTCCCCTTTTGTCCCTCGATCCCTTTGTCCAACCGGGACAAATACTTCCTCGAACTGTACTCGAACGGTTGCGAAGGTATTCCCTTTGTGCTTGATAACGCGAAGCGAAGGCTTTGTGCGAAGAGTAAGGAGGAGGAGAAGGAGGGCAGGTTCCTCTCCGAGAACACGCGAATTTGTAGGCATAGCCGTTTCTCTCGTATACCCGAACGTAATCTCTATAGAACCGAACGAAACCGTTTGTTCCAGAGGTGACGATGTTCAACGATCGATCGAATTGCTGGACAAGGTGCTCTCAGAGTACGACGAGCACGAGCCTTCGGACAACGATTTTGGGTCCCTCGTTGTTCCCGGGGCTGTTGGAAGGCCCGACCCAAACAACCTCACCGACAACACCAACAACGGACGGACCGAGGAAACTTTACGGGCCGTCCAAAATCCCGACGACGTCGTCATCGAATCGAACGACCCAGGCGAGGATTGCGGGAGCAGTACCGAGCCCAGTATCGGCCTTACGCCTGACGACGAGAGCCCTTCCTTAGGTATTTTTTGCCCCGCCTTTTCGATACCTGTATATCGTTCCATCAAAAATTACCATCCTTCGCTCCACCCTCGTCCTTCCTACCCGATCTTCGTCAACCACCCGCGCGTCGATAAAACTCTCACCGAATACCGTTATTAACTCGATCGATGATTCCAATGCTAGCTTATCGACAACAAAAATCCAATAGCTCGAGTTAAGGTCTCGGTGTGAAATTTTCAAAAAATTGTTTCTTTTTTTTCCATTATCGTATATTATAGACCGTTCTAAACATTCTCTCGAATTTTTATATCAAAATACAAATTATTACGGTCGATCCATCATTGGATATCTCTCTTAAATCTAAGACAAAGATGAACGTTCTTTTTTTAATTTAAAAAGTAGCTTCTCTTGAAGATCTTGCTTAAAAGAACAACGTCACGAGTAACAACTTTCGAAGTACGTTACAAAGAGAAAGTCGATTAAAAAAAAACGATGAATTTTGAAAACTGACGGAACATTCGAGCCGATCCGAGGAGGATCGACGCACCGTCGAGTTATTGAAGTTCAAACGTGACGACGAGAGAACAGTCGTGGGGGGGGGGGGGGGGGGGAAACGCCAAGTAATTTTGCATCCGGTAAAAATCCTGTAGCGGTAATATTCTTTGACGGAGGTGAACGAACGATTTTTCTTTGACTTATGTTTTCCTTTGACACAATGCAGTCTCGAAAGAGCGGTCGGGTTTGAGAATTCAAGCGTTTACGAGCTGCTCGAAAAGATTCCCCATTTAGGAATATCCGCGAAACGAATTCAAGTATGCAAATTTCGTTATAGTTTTCTCGTTGGTTGGGAAGTCCGGAGTTAAGCTATTACGGTTCATACTTTTTGAAAGGGTGAAGCGAGAAGATTCCATAATAAAAAAGAAAAAAAAGAAGAAAAAAAAAGAAAGAAAAAAACCAAATTCCCATTCACGATAGACACTCATTAACGAAGTTGTATTATAATTGAAGGTACCGGTGGGCATCAATCCGAGGACGACGGTTACATGAGCATGAATGGCCGCAAAGCGAGAATGGCACTGGTAGCGTTACGTCCGGTTCCCGATTGTCCCGAGCCCCTTCAAGAATCATCAGGTCCGGTAGGCTCGTCGAGCCTGTTGCCAGTCACCACCCAGGAATTTCCTCCACCCCCGGAGGAGGCTGAGCGCATAATTTCTACGCTTTTGCCAATGTAAGTGTCTCGAGACTTCCCCCCTTCCCTCTCTCTCTCTCTCTCTCTCTTATTTTTCTCTCTTTCTCCTTTCTACACTCCCGTATTCCCTTCGCTCAACCGACGTTCCTGCATTTTCATCTTTGCGTTATGAAACTCGACGGTGTAACGTAGACGGTTCGACGCAACGACGCTAGAGAGCGGTTTATGACGGTGAGGTGCGCACGACTACCCTCTTTGCTCGCCCTCGTACGAAACCGGGGCTTGGAGAAAGAGAGAAACATCGAGAGAGGAAAAGAGAAAGAAGACGGGGAAAAAGGGGGAGGGGAAACAAGCGTGGGGCCCCACAGGATCGATCGGTCGTGCCCGCAGGATAGAGAGCCGCCACGTCGGCGACGTTTCCGCAGCCGACGATTTTCGCATTCCCTTTCTTCCGTTAACACACTCGCGCTTTTCCTCCAATCCCCTTTCCTCCCTCTGCTCCTTCATTCCCTTCTCATCTTGGTCCCGAACCCTACAGCATTTTCCTTCTCTCATCCCCCTTGCTATCCTTAATCCACTCTCCCTCTCCAGCCTACCGAATTTATCGTTTTCTCGTTTGCTTTACCACTAAAACCCTGGATAAGTCCCTACCAGGAGTCCCTACACACATTTATGCGTGTGTGTGTGTGTGTGTGTGTGTACGTTTTCGTAATAAGGCTATGTAACGTATGTACACGTGTATATTTATAGGCACGCACTCCGCGTATCCCCGTGACTAACGTCCTCAGAGGTTCCTCACTAAATTCGCCTCCGTGTTGATACAACTCGTAAAAGTAATAGAAGAGAACGAGAAAAAAAAGTTGCCACATCTCTGGTTGATTTATGGTATCGACGTATCCCGAGATACGACGATATTTCTTTGAAAGATTCCAGACCCCTTTTTTTTTATTGTGTTTATTCTTATTGGACCGCCAAATAGCCCAAATTGCTACTTTCAATGATTTGCGATCGAAGTTACATTTCTGTGATGGCTAGACGAAGTACTGTGGACATATGAATGGAATTAACGATCTGCGTAGGTATTACACTTTTCTTTGGTGATTCGGAATTGTTGAGGGATTACCGGTTTGTGGATGGATTTATTTACTGGATAGTAATTAAATTCGATTGGAAAAGTATAAAGATACATTTTTTGCTTGCTTGGGTTTGTTTGGGTTAAAAAATATTTAATCGCGCATAAATTTACGGATGTTTTTGGGTTTTTGGACAATGAATGACGGCCGTGATACGTTATAGGAAATCAGTCTTTGATTTATTTCCGTAGTCCTAATAACCGTCGAGCTAACTACGATTTTTTATGAAATACGACTTTTTCGATTATGTATGTATTTCTTAAATTTTGAGCATTTTTGGTGTTCGAGGATATCATGAGAAAATTAATGTTCCAACGGTTTTCTCCCTGCGGCCAAATAAAAGTGATATTACCGCATTTAAGGGGTGAGAAAATGCGTTCAGATAGGCGCTAAATGAAAAAACGATGAACGATACTGCAGTCTGAAATTGTCCGAGGCTCGGTAACACTTTGTATTTGCATACGAAAATAACTCCGGGAGAATTTATCGCCCATAAAAGCTTTAATTATTTCGTTAAAATAATCGCTTTCCCGCACGAGAGTAATGGGAAAGCCCTTCCGGAGGAATATTACTCTCGAAGGAAATCAGAGTGACGAAGAGTACGGTGATCCCTGGTATCTTCCGATCTTCGTCGAAGTCTTCAATCCTATTTTTTTCTAACTCGAACAATTAAGATTCGTCGAGTTTCTCGAAACTAAAAAAAGATCATGAAAAAGAAGGTTTCTTCGGACGAGACAAAAAGTTACATTAGAAATTAGGGAGATATCGATTTCGAGCAATGACAATTGGAAATCTTGTTAAATTATGGTAAGCTTTGGCTTGAAGAACTTTTCGGATGTCCACGATGTCAAGATATTTGATATTTATACTCGATAAACGTTGGAGCATTTTCACGGATGTCCAAATTTCATTTCGTGCGGATCTTCGGTGATCAACGTTCGACCGAATGCTCTTGGTTTCTTCATCCAATTCCCCTTATTTATCAGGGTCGCGATACGTCTTCCAGAACTTGGCACACCCCGAGAATCTCCAACGAAAACGAAACAACAAACAAGACGATTATAGGATAAAACTTGTTCCATTAATTCCAACCACTCCGCGTGCACTGGTCGAATTCGAGAAATTTTTCTCCCTCGCTTTCGTTAAACTTGTCCCTCTCTTTCTCTAATTTTCGTACGGTCTCGTAAGAGTCTCCGGTGGATGTACAATCAATTATGTGTGTTTTCCCGACAGGGTATCACCGAACAACTCGTCCAAGAGGTCGGGCGTCAAAAGTACATCGCTGAGACAAAACGGGAGAAGGGATCAGACTGCGGGATCACGGTTGAATGCGAATCCCGTACGAGACTCGGAGAACTCAATCTCATCCCCCCTGGAACATCAGCGGGCAATACACGACCCGGCAACGAGCCAAACTACCCTCGTGAGTATATAAACAGTACGAGACCTCTTCCCGGTATTATGTCCATAAACGGGAATAGAAATGCACAAAAGTTTTCCTGCGCATGTGTACATACGGTAGGAATGGTTTTCCTTGGGGTTGGAGATGGGGGGATGGGTGTGGTGGGTGGAGAAGTCGTTATATCGAACATAAAAGTAAAAACGCACGATCTTGATCCACATATCATTGATTCCCTTTGCGTCATGTACGTTTGTTTTATTATCTCTCCTCACGTTCTCTTTCGTTTTCTTACGCAGCCAAAGACCAGACATCGCCGTCCGTACGGATGGTGGGAGAAGAGAGGAGAGAGCGTCGAGAGAAGCAGCGGTGGAAGCCAAACTGGCAGAAATTCAATGGATAAATTTGCCAGTCTGCCGTACAACGCGAGGGTCGTGTCCTTCGATTGGATACCCGATATCGTAGCCCATTCAAGACGCACAAATACAACGAGAAGCGCGCCCCTCGATAATCATCACCATCATAGTAACAGTATCCAACAGCAACAACAACAACAAGAACAACAACCCCAGCAACAACAAAATCACAAGCTTCACAACAATCTGCATCATCATCATCATCATTATCATCACCATCATCACAATCATCATCATCAGCAATCGGAGAAACGCAGGGAGGCTAACGCTTCGAGACGACGACGTCGGCGTTCCACGGAGGACATCGACGTCAAATCGAGGAATCACAATCGCCCGAACGACAGTCCTGAACCCGAGGAGGTCAAGGAAAACGAGTTAAATCCGGACGACGATGTTGAAAACGAGAGAGATAGAATCCCCAATGAGATGAGCAAATCCAGCAGCGCCGAAGAGTGCGGCAGAATGATGGCCGCCAGAGCGATCGAGACGCGATCCGATCGCGTCAACGGTGCCGAATCGGACTCGTCCGAAGCGAGATTCTCGGAAAGACGAAGAAACTCGGAATCAGGCAGATCGTCAATACCACGATCCAGTTCTGTTAGCGTTGAGAGATTCTCGATCAGAGCTAATTACGGTGGGGGAGATTCGTCCGATTTCTCACGCGCCAATTCAACCTCAAACGAGAGATTCAATTCTGACTTTTCCCTCGCGGTCGCCAGCGCCAGCTCTAACGATCGCGTATCCGTACCCTCCTCCGATCCCTTCTCCCTACGAAATCTCGATTTCGTCTCTCTATCTCTACTCGGACAACGCGCCGATTCCAGCGAAAGATTCTCCGACGTTTATTCGACACGAAATTCCGATTTCTCGACGCGAAACTCAACCGACTTCCGGACACAATCGGAGGAGGAGGAACGCTTCTCTGATGACTCTTTGGAAGAATTGCTACCGGCACCAGGACCACCCATCGCCAAGAGACACTCGATCGCCTGGGAAGTCTCACTCGAGGAGGATCCACTCTACACTCGTGGCAGCACGAAAGTCGTTGGACGAAGGCGAAGGAGGAGCAGTGACGTCTCCAGTTAGTTCCTTCTTATCTCCCCGAATCTTTTAATAGCTACGCCCTGACATTTATTTCTTCGTTCAATCCCCCGTTTTAATCACTTCCAACGCTGTAACGATTCGAAGAAAAAAACGTCCAGATTGTAGATGCAATTTGGCAATGATTCGAGTTCGGTGTCCAATTTACAAAACAATTAATTAACGCACTATCGTTGATTCTGTCTCGATTGGCTGCCAAGCTTCTGATTTTTTCTCAGAGATTCGAACGATACGTCCAACAACTTTCATTAGAATTATCCGGAATGGAAAACCAAGTTGTTCTTCGAGTATACTTTTATAGCTATCCATTAATGAAGGTACTTTTTATTCTTTAAGAAAATAAGTCACAACTACAGAATCCATAAAACTAATTATTGCAGAAATATGTATTAGAGTCTCCCATAAGATTCTCTCTTTTTTCGATACGAAATTATACATTAAGATTTTTTTATATCAAAAAATACAAATAGGAAAGAAACTTATGAGACACCCTAATGCTTATAAATTCTGTTATACCTCTTATATTTTAAAAATTAATACACTCTATTGATCCTATGGTAAAAAAGTGTACTTAGAAAAAAAAGAGCTTAGATTTTGATTTTGGTTTGTCCGAACGAGAGTTCTTTCTGAAAACTGAATCGCTGAGCGAAGGATCAGCAGCCGAAAGCCTTCACGTGGCATTATTGTTTGGGTTATAATTGTTACAATTGTTTCCCAATTTTCATAAAGTTTCGTTTAAGAATTACGATTTTTTTCTATATTATTCCTGAAATTGTTCTGAACTCGATTCTTACGATTGATATAGAATAAAAGAATATGAATATTTTCAGGTGCCGGCTCGATATCGAAACTCCGTGACTTCGACGATTGGCAAGATCCGCGTCAATCAACGACGGACGACGATCTCGTGTCGCCTTACTCGGATTCATCGACGAATGATCTCGACCGTGTAAATCCACGTGATTTGTCAAAAAGCGGTACATACGTAATACGAAGAGGCAGAAAACGCGAGAGGAAGCCACTCGTGCCGAAAATCGTATCGCCAACGGAAACGAAGAGCCTGAGTTCGTTCGGGAGTCGCGAGCTTGACCGTCGTTTAACGGACGCTTGTGGAAAGCGTTATTCAACGACGTTCGACGATATCAAGAGTCTTTTACGGGAGGGGAGATTGGAAGGTCTGGACGAGCCGCCGCCGGATTTCGTACCTCCAGCACCGCCGGATCTAGTTCGGGTCGTTCCTCTTTCGGCGGTGGACGACGAGGACGATGAGGACGATGAAGAGGCGGACGCCGACGCTGAAGCGGACAACGATGAGGATGACGTTGATCACGTTGACGCGACGAACAATCGTCGACGGATCAACAAAATGTCCGAACATTCAGGAGACCCGGATTTAAACGCGTTTCCGCGTTTGCCACCCTCGTCTCTCGATGAAGAAGAAGTCGAGGACAAAAGCGGTCAGGAGAACCGAGAAAACTCTGGGAAAGTTCAACCGCCGGAGATAAGTAGCGGCTCCTGTAACGGCGGCCCGGCTCGCGGTAGAAATTCCGTGACAACTTCCAAAAGCTTGGATATCGGTACTAACCTTACTCGAGATCGAGAAATCGGTCTTATCGGTGGAAACGTCACATCCGCAATTTACACGGGCTCGCGACGATCAACGAGAAAATCCGTGGCGTCCGATCGAACGGAAGGCAAAATTCCCGTTAATATTCTGATCGAAGATCAAATCGTGAAGAAAGCCCTCAACGAGAATCGACGTCAGCTCGAGAGAGTGAGCGACGAGATAAAAGAAATCGAGAGCGTGAAGAAAAACAGCGAAGCTTACGCCGGCGATGAGGTTACCAGAAGAACGAGAAAAACCATTGCCGATGCCAGGGTCACCGATGTCTTCGCTGCCTCGAAACGCAACAGCTACGAGGCAGATTGTTCCAACGAAAATTCACGAAAGAGAGCCAACGAACGGGGCTTCCATAATCAGTCGATACTGCCATCAACTTCCGTTATAAATTCGTCGTCGACGGGAATCCCTGTTGCATCCTTGAAGCAACGCGACGCTGACAATCGTGGTAACAATATGCAAAACTCTCTCGACTCGGAAACCTCTAAGACGAGCAGCAGCGGCTCCGAGAGCGCTGATTTTGACAGACCACCGAAACGAACGATTAACGATTGCAAAATTCCCCATACGGATATTCTCTATTCGAGCGATCGCAAAATCACCGAGCATCAAAATCAGAACGGCCAGATATTGGAGAATCGTAAAATCGATCATAAAGAAATCGAGAATGTCATCGATGCTATTCTCGAGGATTCCAAGAGTCCTGAATTTCAGGTATGTCTATAAAAAACTAAACATTTAATGTTTCTATTCATTTAGAGACATGCATAGTAATTAGTGATAAAAGAAACTGATTATTCCATTTATTTTGTATTTCTCTAAACATATCAGTAATATCTCACTTGAGTTATGAAATCAATGAAAATAGACTTGACTATAGGAAAATTAAAAATGTCCGTCGACAATCCATCAGCGAAGTACAAACTCGTATTCGCTCGAGATTTTATCTATGTAACATACAAATTGTAAAAACCAATAACCCATTTGCGTGTTATTCTCTCTTTTCAGGTAAGCGTGGAAGTTCTCGAGTTTCCGCCGCTTCCGCCATCACCGGTGGAAGAAGCCGACGAGGAGAGTTCGGACGTTGGTAACGGGCCGACATCGACGCAAGCTGCGTCGTCAAAAATCAAGCCTAGACAAACGACGAGAACCATGGATGGTTATAGGCCTCGCGTGCCGCCCCACCGGGGCGGGTTATCGATAATCGATGGCAAAGATCACAGTCAGACCTCCCTCGATACCAGATCCATGGACGCTGGTTTCTCAAGAGGACGGAGAACCACCGCCAACATTGGCAGTACCTCGAGGAGAGAGGTGCGAATATTCTTACGTTATTTCATTCACCGAAATAATGCGCCTTCTTGGCATCGTTTCTTGGCGTCTTTTCCAATACTGCGCCAACGTGACGTCACCCTGAATTTCTTCCGGATTCTCAGAATATTTCAGTATATCTCAAATATCATAAATCGAATTTGATTTTCCCATTTTTTTAATCCTCCGGAAAATATTTGAAAAAATTCAATTTTTCATGGACCACACGTGGACTTTGTTTTCTCTTTTTCCAACGAAAATCATATAAAATTGCATAACTCATTAAAAACGTAGTTACCGACATACGAAATCTCACTGCAAGTAAAATCTATCGATAACAATAACAACAATGATAACATATGAATAAATAATAAATAAATAACAAATAAGTGACGTAATAAAAGAAATGTTTAAGCTACGCGTACGCTTCGCATTTGAATGAAGATTCATCGTTTCGTTATTGAATTTTACCCGGTGTGTGTGCACACGGCGATGATGAATACCCGGGAGAGATAGCCGATACTGTCGTAACCGTACGGAAGCGCATTCCGGGTAATTTCGTTGAACGATCAACGCTCGAGACCGAGCAAATCGTTTTCCACTCATCGACGGTGAATCGCGAGATTAAACCTATTTCTGTGTCTGGCTCCACTCGAGCTGGTGCAAGTGGGGGGGAGAGAGCGAATCAAGGGTTTTAAAGCTTTTGATTTTTCTCTCGGGCAGTAGACTGCGCGATAGATGAACCGATTTTCTTTATCTTTTTTTTCAACCCTTTCTCGTCAGCCCTACGGAAAAAGCGAGAAAAAAATGAAACGCTGGATTCAAGTTATCACTCAGGAATCCTTAACTTGCAGAGATTTCCGTCGTATTCTGTTTGACGATAAAACCCGTCGGCGGAATTGTAACGTTTGAACACGCAAAATGATTGACAAATTTTTTCATACGTTTTGTTATTTCCGTTTTACACAGGTACCGGTAGAACGGAGAACTTTACCGACCGACTTGCCCGGACCGTCGAGACGACGCGCAATGACGACGAAACGACAATCACCGTCGACCGACGGCTCCATCGATAGCGGTACCGTCAGTTCGGCAACCGGAAACGTCGCACCAGGTGGCAGCACCCTCGGAACAACCGTTCTCGGAGTCGGCGGCTCGGGCATGCAAACTTCTTGCTCGCTCCCGGAAACTCCAGTTTTTGCGAGAGGCGGTGACGTACCGAGGACACCCCAACACGCCGGTAACCCGACGCAACCCCGTCGGCAACCTGGATGGTACGCCCCGACTACAGCGACTACTGGGTAAATGCGACCTCCTATGAGACATTCGGAAAACGAAGGAATACAGCACGAACCTCGAGAATGTTGGGCCCGGCCATCTTTATTTTGTCAATTTGGTTTCTTATAATGGAAAGCATTCTTTTCGATCATCAATTGTTAGGTTGGAATAGATTTTTGTTAATATTGAGCAGTAACGACAGTTTATCGATTTTGGGAAATCCGGAAGATTAAAAAATAGATCCGAGCTGGCAATTGTTCTGTTTAAAAAAATAAATCTTCTTAGCATTCTTTTAATAATTTTAACCTTGAACAAAAAAAAAAGAAATTCATAGAAATCGTAACGATACGAAAAACAGTTTTATTTCACGCAACATTTTTATATAAAAATCGTGACGAATTGTTTATTGTGTAAGAAATTTCTTCGGTAAAAATGTATCTAAACTTTTGCGTCGAATTATTTCGAGTTTGAAGTTAATAATTTGATTGTTCGGTTCGCAACTTTTCAGTAAAAAACCAAAAGCACTTATTTTCGAATCATTGAGATTGAAACGATAATTTGATCACTGAGATCAAATTATCGTTTCAATCATATAATTTGAGGCGTAAAAGAACTTTGTTTTCAATTTACGGGAATATCTTTAATGCGAATTAATTCGAATTCCTGAGAGTTTATTTCCGATACGTCGAGTTTATTTCGGAAGTTCATCGTAGAGATTTGAAAAAGGACTTCCAACATTCTCGCGAGTATTTTTGCTCTCGCGTGCATACGTTGATGACCGATTAAAAGATTTTTTTCCATTTCGCAGTTACCGAAGAAACAATCCGGGCCTGGAGCAAGCGATAATAGGAACGGAGCTGTTGCGTCTGGCCGGTGGTCCAAATCGCGGATGGTATCCAACTCGGAAAGGTGGAAGTCAGCCTCGACCAGCGTCGATCGAGCATTTAGAGCGGTTGAACAGGGCGTACGACGCGAGATTGCCAGGCTCGTCGGGAGATCAGAGAAAGCCGTTGACATTGCCAACCAACATAACACCCAACAAATACTTCGGCCAAAGTAAGCACAGCTCTGCATCCAGCACTCGCGAGGCGCTACGGAGGGTCACTAGCTTGCTCATCAAGAAAGGTAAGCGACGGAATTTTACGTTTCTTTCCTCCGCCCAATCCCGCATCCTAAGTTTTTTCGAACCCTTGCAACCGTCCACAAAAAAAAAATCCTGGGAATTTTTGAGACCAACCGGACACCTTCGTTCTCGTCGCAGAGGTCGTCTTCGTCACCTGAGAATATAAACAAAGAAACGATTCCAACCAAAACAAACAAACACTCGTCCTAGCATTTACTCGTCCTTCGTCCTTCATCACTTTATCTTTTCTCAATCGTTTTCCCCCTCCCTTTTGTTTGTTTACGAACCCACTTTTTTTTCGCACATCCGCATTTCGACACTCTCATAGCTCGATCCCCAGGTAGTTTGTGCAATCTCGTGGCGGATTATGCTCGATTCTCGGTACGTATACCGCAGAATGTACCTTCAGCTTAACGCATATTGTATCGTCGAATCTTTACCGTCTAATATTCTATCATCTCTTTCATCTCGTTGTCGTCCGTAAATCTTGCTCTCGCTCTCTCTCTCTCTCTCTCTGTCTCTGGTATCTTTTTGTCTCTTTTTAGATACAGCCCCGATACGGAAAACGTCGTAAAGCGGAAGAATTTTTGGCCGGGTTTGTCGATACTCTAGTTTGGCGAGTGCGACCGGAAAATTTGGACTTTTATCAGTGGGGATCAGCGTTTTCGCATTTACAACCGGAAATAGAAGTTTGGAAAATCTTCTCGGCCAAATATTTGTCCGCGTTACCCTTCCGAGCCGCGGAGTGTACTTTTTCAATTAAACGACTATTCCGATAATCGCCAATTCTTCGGTACCGAATCGTGAAACGTTTTGGCACGAACGGATCGGTATCGAAATTCTATTGATGATGAACACCGTGAAATACCCTAACATAAATAACGTCAACGAAAACTCAAAGATATTCATAATTTGTCGGATTCTTGAAATAATTGAAAAATACGATTTATCGCGGCTCCGGAATCCACACATTTAACTCTGCATCCAATGTTCACAAGCTTTAAAACGATTCGTAGCGTTGAATTTCCATTTTTAGATATTCGAGTATGCTCCATATACGAACATTCTCGATATAAGCTGCATGCCGATAAACATTAATTTTCAATTCAAATGTTCTATCCTTCGATGTACTTTCCCGTCTCATACAAATGAGGCTTACGAATATTTTTCGCCGGCATAGCTTCGCGATGAATTTACGTAAATTAAAACGCGTACAAGCGTGCCATCATCCATCCGTAGGTACGGTTTATGAATTCGTGTGTATTGAACGTGTAAATATATTTCTAGAGGTATACGTAGAAGACGCGTACGAGAAGGGTACACAAGTTTGTGGCTCCATCTACTCCAGTGGTCATATCGAGGCCGCGAGGCTCTCGCCGTCTGGCTGAATGTTGCCGACCTTGAATGCGTGACGACGGGGGACAAGGCCTCTCGAGTCCACGCTACACGTTGCGCTTCTCTGCTTTCGTGATTGCGTGCACTCCCTACCTCTCTCTTTCTCATCATACTCGAAAAGGGAGAAAAATGAGAAGAAAGAAACGAGCAATACCGTCCGTGGATCTTTGACGAATGATTAATCCGAAGAACACAGTAGTTTAGTCCGTCGTTCCACTTTGGTGTATAAGGACCGATCGAAATTGTCACGTTTCGATTTATACTATCGCGCCTTAAAAGCTCTTTTGCGCTTCCTATCGAAACGAATTTTTTTTCCACTCTTCTTTTTTCCCCTTCTTCGCTACTCTTTTCTCCTCTGGAACTTTGCCTTGGAATGAAAAGGAAAAATGCATCGTGTATCGGTTACTCGTTTTCTCGGTCTTTCTCTCACCGGTTTTTCTGTCTTTTTGCCCCTCCTCGAACAACCGACCCGGAGGCCTCACGTTCGGTGAGCCGATCCGCTGGGTCTCGACCGATCGACCGACCGACCGAAAAACCGATCGACCGTTCGTTCTCTCTACTTCTCTCTCTCTCTCTTTCTTTCTCTGTCTCTCGTGCTACCATAATCGTTCAAACTGACCATAAATCGTACACTCGCTGCTTTACAGCTGCGAATGTTCTCTTGTCTATTCGTCCTGGGTTTTTCCGAGTATTGAATCCAATGTTTGCGCATTTGCCCTTAAATAAACCAGTACAGGACAGCTAATATTCCGAAAAACAATTTAACGGGTAAATCTCTCGTATAGAAATGTATAGCCTTTTCGCAAATTTGTAGCACGATCACGAACTCGTCGAGGATTATTAATTCTTCAAACCGTCCTTCATTGATCTTCGAAAGAAGAAACGGGCAACGGAACTTTCGTCCTTCCAATATTCGTCTCATTGTCGCGCGACATATTCAATTATTCTTTCACCGAGTACCCAATACACTTCGGAAATTCTCGAGTCGTTTAAAAATAAGATTTGTCAAGGCTGAGAAGCCGTCCGCTCTCGCCCACGCGGTGAGCATCAATGCGTGAAAAATATCTTCTTACGTCCCACTGTTGCAAGTTGGGAGCGCCGATTTTTAATTCGCGTAACGAAATCCCACCACGATTTGAAAGAAAAAAGAAAAAAATTATTCTATCTTTAACTTAGTCCCCGAGCAGTTTCGAAATCAAAGATCGTCAGGGTTCGATTCTTCTTTTTATGAGTATTGGGCTGATAAATTCCAAAGAATATTAATATCTTAAATATAGTTCGACAAAATTTCAACTTTGTATTTTCCGTGAGTTTCAAATCGTAATTCTTCAGAAAAATTAATCGCAAAATTACACCGCAGTTTCTTAAGATCAATTGCTGATTGAACTGAAATCTTATTGCCAATAAAATATCTCTCGACAACATCAATGAAAGACTTTGCCTAGTTAAAAATACAACAATTCTCACAATAAAGTGTATTAAACGAAACTAGATTTTAATTTATTATTTCCTAACGCAGTCGAACAAAAATTTTGAAATTTTGTGTTTTGTCAAATTGTACAGCTGCAAAACAGATGTTAAATATCAGTAATCTTAAACCTTTTTATTATTGCAACGCTCGGCCACTTAAAAGTGCGGTAGGCTCGATTGCAGTTTCGCCCCGTTTTTAATATTTTGCATACGTACTTTCAGACGGAGAATTGTACGTCGCGAGTGGAGAAAACGTCGTAGGCAATACTCCGAGAGATAATGAAAACTTCGTCGAAAGCAAAGAACGAGAAACGCGGGCACGCGTAATCAAAGAATTTGATTAGTCGCTCGCTTAAAGGCAATTTTTGTCTTCAAAGGATCCACCAATGTACATATCACTGGGAGTAAATTGTCAAAAACGCCAACGACGAGGACGATCGCTATCGACTCATAATGAAGCAGGATGGAAGGAGAAAGAGAGAGAGAGAGAGAGGGAGAGAGTGAGACAGACAGATAGAGCAAGAGAGCGAGAACAGTGCACACCAGGTTAGCAACGCTCGGTAAAGTTGGCGAGGAATCGCACAAACTTGGTTCGCTGCACCGAAACATTCGTGCGGTCTTTTCCCGAGTTCTCTCCTTATCGGTCGTTTATTTATAGAAAGCGAGTCGGGCTTGTTACCGATACGTTCCGAACGATCCAACCTCTGTACACATTTGTACGTAACGTAGCCGTTTAATTTTCCATCGCATTGTGCGAACAGCTCCTCGATACATCGAGTCGATAAGAAAAATTATAACAAACAGCGCGAAGAGAAAAATGGCCTGCCCGAAAAAAAGAGGGTGCATTAAAAATGCAAAATCCTACAGAAAAGCGATTAATCAGGAATAATCGATATTTCTTTGTACACGGAGGGAACAAAAAATGCCCGATGAGTCTTTCAATCCAAATTCAATGCGATAAAACCGTTTCGTTCGACGAATAAATAATATTTCAGTATTCCAATATTCGGAAATGTCTTCACGAATCGGCCCAAATTTTTCGTTCAGCAAATCAATAATATGGCAATATTTTATTATTCGCAAATAATTTACCATTATTTATGATAATCCATGCTTGACGTTTATTCTTGATCCAAAGAGCCGTCACCGTTAAAATTTAAAGAGACGGAAGCGTCAAGATTTCCTTCCATATTTGCTGTAACAGCAAAGCTCGAGCTCGAGAGAAAATCCTCGCCCGGATATTCGGGTGTAACAGCTTGCCCGTACGACGAAACATTCTGGAGAAATGTTTTTCGAAAGTTCAGTAGTATTGGTATAAGGGTGGAAGTGGGTGGGTTACAGGGAATAGGACGAGTTTTCGCCCCCTCAATTTCTCTCTCTCCCTCTCTCTCTCTGGTGTCTCTCGTTCCTCCGGTCGGGGGAATCCACAGGGCGACACGAGCTGTTCTCTCGTGACGAGGGGCTCGGTTGCTGCTGCTCACTGTGTAGCTGCTGACGATTTTCAAGCAGTGGGAAAGAGTCTATAGTTGCAGATACGGCTTTTTACCTTTCTCTCTTTCTCTTTATCTTTCTCTCTCATATATATATATATATATATATATATACATATATACGTTTTCCATCGCTACGGAGGTTCCTCTTTCTCTCAACTTCTCCGAGTAGCTATGCAATCGTTACTCCTGTCTGCTGGCTCGTCTACCGTTTTCCACCATCAACCTAGTAGTCCAACAACCCCACGAATACGTGCCGTCGTGTTTGGAGTTCCATACACCCGAATATAGAGCGCATACTCCCTTGTGGCGTATCTTACGAGTCAAAAGGGCATCATCCAATCCGTTTAAAGCGCGGAGGCGTTCCATCTTTCGTCTCTTAGAAATCGATATTTCACATTCGTATAAATATACTTCGTGTGTTATGATCAGGGTATTGACATACATATACGGTTTTTCATTCAAAAAAAAACCCCTGACCACCAAAATTTCTTTTTTTACCGACTGTTTAAATTCGAATTTTTCATTTTCCCTTGTTTATCGTTTTTCTTATTATTTTTTTTTTTTTTTTTGTTGCGTTCCGGAATCACCGAAGATCGTAAAGTCTCGTAACGTTTCTCGAGTAGAGCTCGTCGAAGCGGCGATAAAACGACGCGCGCGCGAGCGCGTCGCAGAGTCCCCGTAAATCATAACGCAGGAACAATAACGACTTGAATGCCAACGTTTTTTTTTCTTCTTCTTTTTTATTATTTCCTCTTTTTTATTATTTTGTCCTCTTCAGACTTTCATCAACCGTTCGGATGGATAAGAGAGTTCGATCAGTCGATATCTTTTTTTTTTTTTCCCTCATTTCCGCGTTTCTCTCACGAGCCTCGTGTATCTCCGATCGGGACGAGAACGGAAGATATAACAAAAAAAAAAAAAAAAAAAAAAAAAAAAAAAAAAAAAAAAAAAAAAAAAAAAAAAAAAAAAAAAAAAAAAAAAAAAAAAAAAAAAAAAAAAAAAAAAAAAAAAAAACGAAAAGAATAAATCGTGCGAATTTTTGTTTTTCGTTTTGTCCGCGATCTTGGTGATTGGGATACGTTTTCGTTTCTTTTTTTTTTTTTTTCGCGTACTTTGTGAATCGTCGGTGCACCCGTATGCACGCAGGGTACATAATCGATCGATCGCGCTTCGTTTTTAACGTCGAGTTAGCATCGCACCGCGCGGGTAGTCGCCCTCCCTCGAAGCGCCGCTTTCGCCCTCTCTCCCTCTCTCTCTCTCTCTCTCTCTGGTGGCGGCTCACGCGGCGTGCGATATAGCACGAGCGGCAGCAGCACAAAATTATTGATTTGTTCGGCGCGAGAGCGCCAAGGCAGACGCGGACGCGCTCGTGTCTGTCTCTGTACGTATATACGTATCCTCACCTCGAAGCTTATGTACACGGGATTCTCATTCTCCGGGCAAAACGCACACTACGAACCGCTCGAGAGGGAAAATCAGCCCCTTAACTCGCGCCTCTCGTACCCACTCTGCTTCTCTCTCTCTCTCTTTCACTCTCTCCCGCTTTCTCTTCAAGCGCGATAGAGACGGGAAGATACAACGACCGGGGTTCGTGAACTTGTTCGCGCAACGAACCCCCGCGTACCACCAAGATCGATTCCGAGACCCGGAGGGAGATTCGCGCGTTTTCGTTGTTGGCTTGCGACCGGTCACTCGTTGGATACGCCAGACGCGAACGTCCCGCGCACGCGAATCACCAATGACCGTGACCGTACGGAGTCAAAAGCCGCAACGCTTCGAAAATGACGATTCGTTTAGAAATATACATTAACCGTAGTAAAAAGAAATCCATTATTTTATGGAGTCAACCAATCAGAAACTTAACCTACCGATCACAAAACGGACGTTAAAATTTGCTTGGTAGAAAAAGTGTAATATATATATATATATAGAGAGAGAGAACTTGAGCCATCTATTGAAGAAAATGATGGATTCCTTTTTTCTACACTTAATATATATTCCATTTGACCGAGAACGAAAAATTCCTCGCTTCTCGACAATCCGTCGATATCGACGTTGACGAATGTGACGACCCCTTTTTCCCTATCGTCCTCGTTCCGCTTTGGATCGGAACTGCCGAATTATAATGCGCCGTAACTTCTGAAAAAAAAAAAAAAAAACCTTTCTCTCCCGGTGTTCGATTTCGATCGATGCTGGTTCCTTCTTTCTTTGCATTTTGGTTTCTTCGAATCACCGGTTTCGAGCGAACAGGGAAGAAGAGGCTGGCGAATTCTTGAACTTTTCGATGTAACGTAAAGATTATGAGGAGAGATACTTTACCGTCGAGGATTAAATATTAAGGTGCACGAGTGCATGAAATAGGACAGGGATCACACGCGATACTCGAGGTAAAGCGAGGGCAATGCAGCGTTTATCGTTCTACACTTTTTCTCTTTTTATACGTACATGAATATTGTACCGATATTGTACTCCATGTGTATACGTGTGTACGTGTGCGTATGTATATTCATGTTTGCGCAGCAGACATTTTGAGGGCGTTGTTGCTTCGTCGTCTGCCACCGTATGACAGGCTACTTCAATGATGTTCCTCGAAATTACTGTGCAAATAAACGCTCGTCAATCCTGAAGACGATTGAAAATGATTTTTTTATATCGGTACAAACGTATGGGTTAACAAGCGATATTTTTCGACTTGTTGTTTCAGGAGGCGGAAGTAAGGAGTCCACGGGCAAGTCTAGCAAGGACAACGTTTCACCATCCGGACCTTATCCCGGTAAGTGCCATCTCTCTCAGTCTGAGATTTCCCTTTAGTTCTCGGACGAGAGAAAGCCGTGAGGGAATACGAAAAAAAAAAAAAAACAAAAAAAACAAATGAAAACGAAATGAAACCGGTAAAAAAGAAAGATCGTAGAATCTTCTCCGGCCATCCACCGAGTATTGTCGAACGTATGGAAATTGTGAGCGTAAGAGATAAGCAGACGCTGCACGATGATATATTTCCCAAAAGTGCATTAGACTGAGACTTTAGAGACTGGAGCGGCGGGTGAAACGACGAGAGGAAGAATGCTCTATTTTTGAATTCATCCTCGGGTCGTTTCTGAGCCAGCTCTCTCGTGGAATCGCACTACCCACGTAGTACGAATATACCGGCTGTTTCACGTGTTTCTCGACCTTTTTGGCCCCAAAACTTGTCGCCCGGAAACGTAGCGTTTGCTTCGCTTCTCTCCTGCAGAGTTCTTTTTGTTACTCGGTCTGGACGTATTCCATTGCACTTTGTTGTTGTTCTTTCGAATCGATCGTATCTTCGTTGCGTCGATGTGCCATTATCGCGATATCAACCTCGTTCATGAATCATCATCTTTTTTCATTTTCAAAATAGATTTCAAAATTCAGAATGATAAATCAATATTTAAAATGATCGTTCGAAATTTCAAAATGAAATTCAAAATATAAAATGATCGTTTCAAAATAATAAAATTATAATTTCATTTTCAAAATGAACCGTAAATATCGTATTTTTACTCGAAATAAAAAAGAAATAAAAAAAATAAGCAACACTCATTCAAAATTGAGGTTAAGATCGCAAGTTTGTCACGCATATATTTCTTTTTTTTTTTTCGTACTCGATACGATCGAGAGGTGAAAATATTTGAGGATCCCTCTTCTCGATCGTATCAAGTACACCGAAGAGCTAAGCTAGAAATGCATAAAGAGGCCTCGAAAACGTCGTCGAAAATTAAGACTGGAGGAGACCAGCGATGTACCGAAATTCCCGAAATAAACTCACTCTCCCTCTTTCTTACTTTCCCTAGGCGTGACGACTCGTCATTTTTCCATACTCCGGAGAGCGCGTTCTCGTCCTTTCTCTCCCTCTCGTCAGTATTTCGATCCGCCTCTGTCTCTCTGCCCCACGCTACGGTTCGAAGCAAACGCAACAATGAAAGGCCTGCCCCACGCATCCATAATCCATCGCTCGAACGATTCCACGCTAGCGTTAACAATATACCGTGGAACGCCGATTAGTCACTCGATATTGGGATTTCGTCGATGAGGTTTCAAACGACCGATTTCATTTTTCGAGAATCTTTTCGTTTGTTTTTTTTTGCCGCGAGCCAGTTCGTCATTAAAAAAAACATTCGTGGACACAAATGTGACCGAAAAACATCGTTTCGAGGCTGCTGGACAGGAAAAAAGGAGAGAGGAAGCGACGGAGACGAAAAAAAGTGTTGAGTGAAAGAACGCAGCAACCCTGGGACTGTCTATGGTTACAAAAACAAGAGCTTCGTGATATCTCGGTGTGGGGACTTCGAAAATACTCTCGTACCGTCTATATCCAGTCTCTCGCTCCTTCCTCCACTTCCCCCTCTTGTCATACTCCGAAGAAGTCGTCTCTTCGTTATTTTTGGAAAAGACCCCTGGATTCGTCATTTCTCTTGTCTTCTCTGTCTGTCGGTCTTCTTCTCCGCCCCTCCCTCTCTCTCCCACTCTTTCCTCTTTCACTGTTCCTCTCGTTTTCGAACGTCTCAGAAATTTCCCTCCTATCATTGTACGACAATTTCCGAAGCGATTGTTCCCAACTGTGGATGCTCTGGAAAACGCGGAGGGGGGGGATCCACCCATTCAACCATGAATATCCCATCTCCGATGTTTCATGGAAATACCGTGGTATATACGAAAAAGCGAAGCCGCCAGACATTTTCAGAGTGAAAAATAATGCTACCGTTCACAATGGATTGTTGGACGCGAAGATATCCGCGGTTGTACAACAAACCTGTGGGAATTGAAATATAAATAGTAAATGAGAAAAAGAACGATGAATCGAAGAGAGGATCGAGTATGTTCGAGACAACGAAGAATCGGAAAGAGAGCCGGATGAGAGAGAGAGAGAGAGAGAGAGAAAATCGCGTTATATCGCTTTTTGTTCTCCCTTCGTCCGCATATGCATCAGTCCATTCGCGTGCCTCTAATACCGACTGGCTTCTCGTAGAGCAACTGCGGGATGGTGTCACCAACGCGCGGTTAAAACGGAAAGTACGTCGGGAGGAAGAGCGATCGAACGAATCAGAGAATGGGAGGGAACGAATAATGGAGAAAATCGTGAAATTGTATCACGTTACAAATGAACGAAATGAATTTACTTTCTCTCTCTCTCTCTCTCTCTCTCTTTCTCTTTTTATGTTACTCGCAAGTGAACATTCGGCCGGGCTCGTTGTATGGGCTCGTCGTCAGGGGGATGACGATGATGCTGCTGGATAGATCGGACACACCCGAGGCACACGCAGTCTCCCTCGTGGTGTGTAAACGCGCCCGCGCGCTTCCAACCCATACAGAGACCCGGAGCATTCTTGGTCTCTTCTCTCAACGCAGGCCCAAGATATATATATACATATGTATAGCCATGGGTATGCTCTATTCACTATTGCGGGTATTGATCCACGTAGGCCTCTCCGGCGACGACGTCGACGTCGTCGTCTACTACTTCGTGGTCCAAGGACCGGACGGGGATCCAGTACACACGCGTGTGTACTTCTTCTCTTTTATTTTTTTCTTCCTTTTTTTGCCCAACGAAATTTCTATTTCTCGTTTCCCTCCGGTGATGAATCATTAATGTCGAAAACCAACGATGCCCGGCACGTACAACCCTTCGGAAAAAAAAAAAAAGAAACATACGGCCTGGGAGAGCATTTTTTTTTATGCACGCAGTGAAAAATATCGCCCGAAATAATTTCGACTCGTTCGAGAAACCGGCAATATCGAGTATGCAGACTCGATGAAGAGATACATCGGGAAAACCGTTTTTGAAATATTTAGGATGGTTTGAGAGTTATTAGAAAATAATTCGGAGAGATTAATCGATTCGCCCGGACTTTTACCTCCTTGAATTTCTTATCACGTTTTTAACATTTTTAGGGAATCATCTTTATTTGAAACGTTGGCAGGAATATACTCGCTATATTCGTAGAGGGTATTTTTTAATTCAATTTTGGGTTTATGGGTATTATTATTGTCGTGAGAATTTTCGTTCGAGATTAATTGTTGGAATTATGGGTACTCGTCGAGATAAATCTTGTAATAATCTATTAAGACTTGTAAAAAACGTTTTTTTATGTATTTGTAAAAAGAAAAATAGTTTCTATATTGTTATAAATCAACTGTTTTCTATGTGGATTGATACAAACAGGAAAATCAGAGTTACCAGCACAGGAAGAGCATAAAAAATCGATCAAATAAAAACTCGTGTTTTCCATCGAATATTTATCGAGAATTTACTTTTCAATGCTGAAGAGGAACTCGCGCCAGTTTAAATAAAAGAAACAAAAATGCATTGCCATCAAGTACCCCCCGACAAATCAAATTGAAACAAATAGCAATAAAACTTTTGATGTCGTTCAGTTTCACACACAAAAAAAATGGTCGAAAATGTTGCGGCTGATTTTCGCGCAATATCGTTCAATAAAAGACCAAAAGAATTTCAAAATATATAAATATATAAACTCATGATTGTACTCTGACCCGCCCACCTCATCGGTCCAAAAAAAAAAAAAACGTTTTCATCACCGAGCTCATATTTCGCGTTACACATTCGCAGATGATTTTTTCCAAAATTGTCCGATAGAGCCTAATACTCACCGTTCGAAAAATTCAACAAACGTACGGAGTCCGGAACGCAAAAGAATTTCCAACTTTTGGACACTCGTGAATCCTTGAGCCGTTTCTTTCTTTTAGTTGCGATGAATTACGAGAAGGAAACGACGGGAAACGTTCCGTTGCGCGAATCATCGCTGAACAATCCCTGCTAAGTGTACTGCGCGTAATATACGATTGAGCCGGAAGTAAGACTACTTGAGATGCGAGATACGATATACCGGTGGTACTTAAAACGAAAGAGAGAGAGAGAGAGAGGTAGGGGAATAGCGAGAGGCACACAAACGTCTCGGATACGTAATGCTCACTCGTCTGTACTTCCAGAAGATCCGAGAGCCATTGGCCGCGAATACGTGACTGAACTACTGACGAAAATCATTTTTTTTTTCGAGAAATATAAGTTTAAAGATGAGACCGATGAAATATTTGACAACGAGTGATCCGAAGGTCTCGACCGGGCCGATCATTTTTTGGCAAACTCGAAATGAAAGCCCAAACGTACAAAAATTAATTTACCAAGCGAAAACTTGAGCGTCCCGGAATTATTGAAAAAAAAAAAAACGTATAAGAATTTTCTCTTGATGTATTAACCCGGCTTTACGCCATGTTTTTTTTTTTTTTTGTCTCGTCTTATTCGCAGGTGCGAGCGAGCCAAACGACGCGCCGAAAAAGAAAGGCTTCTTCAAGAGCTTTTGGAAACGCTCGCGTCACTATTCACTGGAGAATCAATAGCCCAGGTGCGTACTGGTGAGCAGCCGGCAATCTCATCATGCTGCGGAGATTGGTCAGCAACGGGATGAACAAATCGTCGCTAATAACCGGCGTGGCTGTCTACCCGAAGAAGAAGAAGAAGGAGGTGGAGGAATAGTAGGAGGAGGAGAAGAAGATGGAGGAGGAGTAGGAGAACGAGATCGTGGAAGAGGAAAACGAAGACGTCAGATCACCACGACTAGCAACCATCTCGTAGTGAACAATCCATGTTGTTGCATCGTACAGTGATCCTATCAACCTTTCGATAACCCTCGCTTTCCCTCTCCGGCCCTTCTCTCACGATACGCGTCGATCGAATAATCGATTCCTCCATTCGCGTCGTAACGCGTAACTATTCGTGTCCCATCGATTTTTACGAAACTGGAGGATCGACCGATTCGACGACCAACAGGTAGTTTCGATCGATATCGAATTTGACGAGATGGCCAAATTTCGTTTGCCCTTCAAAAAGTCACCAGGAAATTGCCATTGAATCGACCCTGCGACCGTATGGATCTTCAATTTACCAAAAAGTAATGAAAATCATAAAAATCGTATGGTACGTCATATTACATATATACACACACCAGTGTGTAATGTAACATGATATATCGTAAACGACAATAAGTATCATTATTTATGAACACGAATATACGACCAGCAACCTCATCAGTGCGTTAACGGATCAACCGAGAATTTACTTTTTGGCATGGTCGAATTCGGTCGATCTTGAAACCTTAAATTTCCATTAGAAACTAAATATCCAATAATCCACGCGTCGTGGCAACGAAATAACTCGACGCGCTTCGAGAAAGAATACTCTCGAATACTTCGTAGCCGTTGACGGAACCCGACGAGCGAGCGACACGCATCGATTTTCATGTGCGCTGAAAAAAAAAAAAAGATGAAAAAGACCAACCGTCATCCGGTGAACGGAGGCGGTATGAAATTTAAAAAGTGGAGCTCGCGGGCATCGATTTTTTGAACGGAGGGTGACCGGACCTCCCGGGGAAGCCGTTGAGAATATTTAGTCTAAGCGAGATCGGGGATAATGGAAAGTGCAGTAATTAGTTTGTTGATGGAACGGAGGGAACGACGAAGAAGGGTGGTGGTGAAGAGAGAGAAAGAGGGGGGGGAGAGGTGGAAAGAGAAAGGAAGAGAGTCGAGGAGTGTATGAGAAACACAGGTCGAAGGTGGTGCAGACAATTGCTCGACCATTCGCTCGGTCAAGCATGAGTATTAACCCAAAGAATTCAGTAGTGCGGCGCGTTACGTTTTTCGTCGAGGAGGACGCAACGATCCTCGGCAACAAAAAAAAAAAAAAAAGAAAAGAAAAAAAATTTCAATAAAAAACCCCAAATATATATCTATGCATATAAACCACAAACACACGAATGTACGATCATCGTATTTCACGCGCGAGGCATCGTACAGGCCTCGAGTATCGTGAAATTATTAAGGAATCACAAAATCGTTTTTATTACGGAAACATACAAAACATACAAAGAAAAAGAAAAAAAACGAGGAACATGACGCGTCTATTACCCTTTGCCCACACGTATTATTTATAAATTATAACGATCTATGGTAATAGTGATTCTCCGATGAATTTAATATATACGAATAACGAAATATAAATAATAACAATATCAACAATAATAATACAAGTAACGATAATAATAATATTAATAATGATATGTTTAACAATAATAATGAATCAATGAATATTAATAATAACATCTTAACTATAAATAAAGTTGAATAAACAATTGAATAAACGATTATCGACCCACAGAATTATTAATATTTTTTCATCGAAACGGTTTTACGTTCGTTCGTTTCGTTTTCTCGTTTGACTCACGATTGTGTGCTCTCGGACGCCCCTCGAGCGTATCTCACATTTATTACGGAATAAACGAACTTACAAATAATTAAAAAAAAAAAAAAAAAAAACGTTGGAGATGAGAAAACTGCGCGATTCCGCGGCCAACCCCGCAACGATACGCGGGGACTCGGCAACTCGTATTTTCGTTGCGAGCGAATAAAATGACGAAGAAAAAAAAAAACAAATGAAAGAATCGGAACGTGCATACGAGGTTTGCGATGAGTAAGGGAAAATGAGAATAAAGGAGTGAACGATACCCTTTCGACGTCGTCACGATGAAAAGTGTACACTGTGTCATTGGAGTGGAGCAATCGCGTTTGGAAATGTCCGTCGTGTGTTAAATACGACGGAAAGGTGTGTTGGTGTTTCTGAACTCTGTCCGAGTGCAACAAATAATTCGTATTTTTTTTCTTTTTTCATTTTTTTTTGTACTCGAATAAATTTTTCATCGCGTGCGTTATCGACGCGTCTCGGAATTGCGTTTACCGAAATTTACGTAAAAGTGTTCTCGGATTGTTCGTTCGTTTGAAAAAAAAAAAAGAACAAAAAAAAATACCGAAATATTTTTTGTAGCGTAAATTCGATCGATTTATTCGGCACGGCGGCCTAAAACTTGTAACGCTTGACGGAAATACGAAATGTTTTATCAATCGCCGTATTAATCAATACGATAAAGCACGGACTTGTTTCGCGTACGAGAAATTTATTGTACGGATCATTCGTCTACGTAGAGAGGCCACAACCCCCTTACACGAATCGTACTCGTTTATTACGACTGTATAGATCATAGAAGAAAAGAGACAAATATAGCTGATTCGAATCTCGAAGAAAAAAAAAAAACAAAAAAAAAACGAAAAAGAATTTTCGATCGCGAATCCGCGATCGACGAAGGTCCGTATCACGGAACAAAAAATGGCGATGAAGTTTGCGTAGTTGGAACGCTGCGAAAATTTACTATTTTTTTTATTTCGTTTCTTTATTATTTTTTTGTTCGTTCAAAATTAAATTTCAAAATTCACAAACGTCAAAAATTCTTCAAAAAACTTCTAAAGTGGATCGTAAAAAAATGATTCGGTAAAAATGGGAGTATCCTAAAAAATGATTCGCCCATTGTTGCGATGGTCATTCGTTGAAAAAGAATCTGGGCTTTTCAACCTCCGTTGCTTTCCAGCAATGCAAACTTCAATGTCACGGAAAAGAAAAAAAAAACAACACGTATTCCCTGCTCCCGATAATCGCACTCTCACGACCGAAACATCGTCGTGCAACGTTTCATTCCTTGCTCTCCATACATTACGAAAAAGAAGAGGGCACCGTTGCGCAGACAAGCTTGGACGACGCGCACCTGCCGGACCCCGAGTGAGCTACTTTAAGGGGTAACACTAATCCGGAAAGTCGAAACTGTTTGGTGAAACCTATTTTTTTTTTTTTTGTGACTGTCAATAATATTCGTGAGTCTTGAAAATCGTATATTTGCAATGATAGGGAAGAGTCAGAATTTTGAGTATCAAAGTTTCAGTCCTAGACTTTGGATAGTACGATGCAAAACATAGGAAACGATTTTCCACCGAAAAATCTTTTTTTTTCGCCTACAAGAAGCATTGTTATGTTACATATTAGAAACAAACTTTCGTGACATTTTTACCTGAAACTTTTCATCGAACACTGGCAGTTGCAAATATTTTATTTATTCATATTTATCGATCTTTCTTTTGCATATGAATGAATAAAATAAGCCGTTCATATTCCTTAATGGAGAATTCGTTCAATCCGAGACAATTTTTCCGTCATATCTTGATTACGCGATCCAGTCCTGGCAAAACCACTACCGAAGTGACGGGGCGAGGAAATCGATGAACGCAAATGAAATAGCATCCACCACGCGGAATCCTCGAAACTCTGTAATTCGTCATTAAAATTCAATCGTAATAATTAATTAAATGCATAAACTCACCCACGATATTTCCAACTGCCTGGATCAATCGTCCAATGTGAAAACTCATTTTCTCGCCATCGAATCATCAAAATGACCAAATTCATATTTTTTCTTTCCACGGAATTCTGCCTCGCCGGTACGCGACGAACAATCGAAAATCCAAATTTTATAATTTCGGGCACGAAAATCAACCAGCCGGAAAATCAACCAGCCGTTTTCCAAGATTCACATAAACATGCAAAAAGCACAAAAATGATTCAAATAATTAAAAAAAAAAAAGAAATATTTATTTCCGCATTTAAACTATGCAACCTTCAATGCTCTTTTTTTCTCAACTTTCGAACAGAATTCCGTAAAGTTTATTCCCGGAAAAACAATTAATTACCTGAAAGAGTTCAAGCCAATAATCGGAGTTTCGAATATCACATCCGGTGATGGCTAAAAATATCCGATTTTTGGTAATCCGTGAATCGTCGAAACAATCGAAAAATCCGTATTTTCCAATTTTTTGTTCTTCTTTTTATATCTGAGTAAAAACGATAGAGGTGACTAGGCCTGTAATTAAAAATACCCCACGCACTGCAACTTCCAGGCTCGGGAAACGTAGTAATAGCAGCTAAGCACCGAACCACATGCCTTAATGATACAAGAGTACACTTATATACCATACACTTGTGTGTATATCCCCCCCGTTCATATTTATGTATCTCGTTATACATAGTATGGCTACGAACATGAATATCTTATATAGATATATATACGATATTTATTAAAAATTGACATAGTACATTTGTGTATGAAAATGGAAAGTCCGTCTCATCCAACAAGCGGAATAACACATATATAGAGAACATTCCAGGCGAAATCCATGAACGTCGTTTTTAATGTGATTTTAAAACGATTGCTTTGTAACATTTGTTACTTTAACAATCAAGGCTCCTCCTCCGATGTATTCGAGTGCGGATTTCGTGAAAATTGATTTCGTAGAGATCGCTGCGAATGTTAAATCGAAGCTTTACGAAAGCTCGATTTTTGTGAAATTTTTGCCATATTCGTCGTCGACAAGTTATGTATAAAAAAAACATATAGCTCTCGTAGCTAACGTATACTGCGAAATAAAAAAATTAAATAAAATAAAAAACGAATAGAATTATCATCGTCGATTAAACCTGGAATGCTTCGTGTATACATGTGCGTGTGTGTGCTCCCCGCTCCATCGTAAAGTTAGTTTTGAGATATTATTTTTTTTCCACCTTGCTTTCAAACTAATTAGTAACTCAGAGCCATTTCGATTCAATTTTAAGGCGGATTTAATTTAGGACGGAAGATGAAGAGAAAAATAGAGCTGAACGCGTAGTGTCAAGATAACGCGTTTCGTAGGCTTCCTAAATTGATTTACTTAGTTTCTGCGGTACCGAAACGTCAAGACAATTACGAGGCTCTGCTTGAAATCTAGGTCCAAAAAATAGGTATATTTTCAAATCTTTTTCTGATCGAAGCATCGCGATGAGGTCAGGATTATACGTAGGGTTAATTCATGGTTTGCCATGTTTGGCTTCTTTATTGATAAGTACTGAAGAACGATGAATGTTTTTTATCATTTAAACAAAACAACCGACGTTGCAGCGTCCCCAATTGGTGATATGTTTTTTTACAATCAGAATAATTAAAATATTTGGAAAGAATGTGATTTTTATTATAAATAATTAAGTTTCGAGTGACCGCTTCTGAAACATTGAAAACTACGAAAATGTCGGATTTTAGGAAGTTTGATTTTCGATAAAAAAACGACTTCGACGTATTTTTATTGACAGACGGAAAGCTGTGGAATTATTTCCGCGAAAACCAAGAATTCCTTAAGTATGTTTTGCCATTATTTTAAATTTTCGGAAAATTTATGTTTGAACTCAAAATCGATAAGTTTGGAGATTAAAAAATTGTATCGTTGAGATTGAAAGTTCGTGGTGACTCTTTAAGAAGGATATTTACGATTTGAACAAATATTACATTTATTGCGAAGTAAATCTGTCAATTACGCGAAAACGTGAATTCGTCTGTATATATTTTCGGCAAGGTGACACGCGTATCTGTTTTCATCAACGTCTACAAATTCACGCGAGTCTGAGTGTACATCGAGAAGACTCGAACTTGACGCCCTCGTTCAATGTCACCGTCCTCGCGAAGCACAAATCTCAAGATACTTTCGGCACGTTCGAAATACACTGGAGATATCTATAGTTACCGCAGACATCGATCGACGCTTCAGAAAAAAAGTCACTCGTCGTTCGCGTCGTTCATCGGGAAGCGGCAATAACCCGTGGTCGGTTATTAGAAGGAAACTCTTTCATATCGCGGTTTACTTACCAGCTTTTGAGGGATGAGAGCCAAATGACGTCGGGAAACGAGAAAATATCGCAAATACGTGGGCCGAGATCGGAAGTAGGTCGCCTTCTTATCGCCTTTTTCGCCTGTCACGAGCGAACACGCCTTAGAGACGCGAGAACCGGAAATAAAGCTGCGGTGACTGATGTGACCATTTCCGTTTCCCCGTATACAACGACAACAAAGTAACTACGTTTTCCTTCACTCACCCACTCCCCTTCTGCCGAAGCATTCGATTCATCGAAGTTTCTTTTTTTTTTTGAGGTTAGAGGAACAACGAAACGACGCACGTGTTTTTTTTTTTACACCACTTTATACAAATTTATTACTCTCTTAACACAATCTTACTTTTGATGTATGCAAAAAAAAATCTTAAGAGGAAATATCGTTTTACAAAGCTACACCTCGTATCCGTCGCTATCTTTCTCTCGCGCAAATCTCTCCTCTCTCTCTCTCTCTCTCTTTCATCCTCATGTTCCGCTTCTTCCGTGGCATTCGTCGCTTGTTAAACTCGAACCTCTCTTTCCCTGTCTCTCTTTTTCTCTCTCTCGTTCTCAGACCGGAGACACGCGCACGCGCTTTTTCAGCTTCTTTTTTTCAAACAGGTAAAAAAAAGAAAAAAACCCAAATACTCCAAAAAAAAAAAAAAAAAAAAAAAAACCGAAAAATCACTTTTGATTTTTTTTTTTTTTTTTTTTTTTTTTTGGCGAGACGACACACATTTTTTTTTTTCGTTACACAATTGTTACTTCATTTTTATTCTTTCCAATTTCTTTTTCGTTTTATCAATAAAAATCATTACACAGTAGTTTGCTCGGGCGCGCTCGGCACATCGAATGATCACACGAATACTTGGGTTTTTATTCTTCCTCTTCAATTTTCTTTTATAGCTCAGTTTTTTTTTTTTTCATTTTCTATTTTCCATGCGACGAGCGGCCAGTTTCATAGTATGTAAGTAATAGGTAAGGTGGTAGTAATAGTTAAGGTGGTAGGTAGTAGTTTTTTTTCTTTTTTTTTTCTTTCTTTGTAGTAGTTAGCGATAGCGGTAATAGTACAAGAAGTATAATAGTTCTGTAGCGAACAGGCAAGAGTGCGAATGTGAGAGAGCGATACACACCACGCCTCTCCCACCCCTTGTTTATTCAGTTTTCTTATTTCTTTTTTTCGAATCTTCGCGCGCGGAAAAAACGTCGCCTCGAAAGATGAAATATTCGGCGCGGAGTCAGCGCCACCGAACCAAGCTCTTTATTTACCCCTCCCACCAACGGTTCTCCCTTCGGCAACATGGCTGCGACAAGGACGTTAACGATTTGGCCACATGGTCGCTCCGCGTTCGGTTAAATTTCACCGCAAGTGCCACAGAAAATCTGTCGCCGTTATATTTTTTTAATCCCGCTAGCCGTCCAACTAAAGAAATATTTACGAGCAATGTTCTCACAATCCGTTGTTTTCTCTTTTTCCTCTTTGATACGGTGGCTCTAATCTCCCCCCTTCTCTCGCTCTCGCACGCACGCATACTCTTCCTCGTTTCATTCTTTTTTATCTCTCTTGCACACTCACACTCTCTCTCTCTCTCTCTCTCGCGCATGTTACAAGTATTTTCTTTCTCTCGCTCGCTCTGCCATTTACGATTCTCTCGCTCGCTCGCATCTTTGTATGTATATATTGATTGTGTAAAAATGTCGGATGGTGTGCACGTGTTGCGCGCGGCTCTTTTCTCCTTTTGCGTCCCGTTTCTATTTTCATTTTTTTTTTTTGTAGCCCTCTTTGTTCGTTTTTTTCCTCTTTCTATTTTGCCGTTCTTTCTTCTACAGACCCATCTTTCGCGCCCGCTATATCCCTCCATCATCGATAAAAAATCTCAGCAATATGACACATCGTTCGCCTATCTTATACAGTAGCAATAATAAAACAGTTAAATAGCTAAAACGACCGCGCTTCGGTACCGTCTTGTCGAATGCTGCAGCCAAATTGAATTCCTCTTATTATTTTTTAAAACCATTTTTTCTTTATTTCTTAATCCTTTTCATACCTGGTTCGTTTTCCTTCGCATAATGCCGGATTTTCACCGCCTCGGAACTGCGTAGCTTGATTTCGTTATCTTTTTTTTTTCTCGGTTTTCTTGGTTATTCTTCTTTGCTTGTTCCAGAGCCAAAGTCCTTGCGTACTCGCCGTTTGCGTTACTTTATTTCCTTCGACCGCGCACACGTTTCGAGCTAGCGCGTCGCTCGCACGCGCACCACCCTAACCTCCAAAACACACACGCGCTCTCTCACTTTCCATCCCGCCCTCCCGCTGTCTCTCTTTCGCACATTCGTAAAAAAAGGCCGTAACTTTATATTACGATACGAGCTTTATGATCATTGTCGATTTTTTTTTTTTTTATTAGTTTTTACGGTTTAATATTATTATATGCTTGTTGATCTTTGCGTCTTGCCGTTCGGTTTTTTTGTTGTTTGTTCTTGTTTCTGTTGTTCTGATGTTTGGGGTGAGTTTATGTATCTCCCTTTTTCTTTTCTCCCTCGTCATGTCTGATGTCGGAGATCTTCGGAAAGCGGTCGTGTGGAAATGCATTCTCTCGCGGTACATACACACGTACACATAAACGCACACACACGTAATACACGCGCACGCGCGCAGCAGCAGTTTCGTTCGGATTTTCTCGCGGTAAGATTCTTTCGCGCGTCTCGGAGCTTAGTGGGAGAGTTTCCTTGTTCTGCCTCGGCTCTTCCTCTCGATCTCGTTCACCGCGTGTAGTGTGTTTTCCATCCGTCGGCACGCGTCGAGCGCCGGGACAAAAATTCGAACGCGCCGGAATAACAAAAAGCGAAGGAGAAAATAAAGAAGAGAGGATCGAAACAATGCGATGAGACAAATCCTGGATTTTCGAAGGAAAAGGAGGAGGAGGAAGGAGATGACGACGATGGTGGATATATCTTTATTCCTTCGTTTTGCGGGTGAGAGAAATAAAATAATCTTCAATGTATGTGTGTGTGTTTTTTTTTTTTTTTTTTTTTTTCGGTGCTCAAATCGCTCG
>JAPYZI010003416.1:0-24148 GCA_030523105.1 Ophioninae sp. A BG-2022a | reverse complement strand
GCACTCCATCCTGAGCTCAATCTCTTCGTTATGATTTTTTCTTCAAAATGCTTTTTTAATCATTAAAATCCGTTAGTTTTTCGATTTTTGGCAGAATTTCAAAGTTGGATAATCGATTTTTGCAAATTTTTCCATACATACCCCTTTGCCTCTTTTTTTGCGATTTTTCAAGTGAACTTTCCGGGGAAACTACAAGACCTATCGATACGAATCCAACGCCATTATTTAAGTTAGGCAAAAACCTTTTCCAAACCCACCAATTGAACCTCCATCGCATATGAGAAGCTCACCCTACGACCTTTTGAAATTTCGTGATTTTCACGATTCCAGAAAACTGGCCTGGGCAAGCCGAAAATTTTTTTTTCCATTTTTAAACTCTTAAAAGGGTCTATTTAATCGTAAATTTTCTGCTGATTACGAATATACCCGAGTTTTTTTCCGAAAGTACAAAATTAGACTGTGAAAATGTCAAAAAACGTAACTAGAACATATTTGTGATATGTTTCCCTAGGAATGGAGAGTTCAACGTCAGTTAAATATTGAATTAGTCTTAAAAATTAAAAAAAAACACAAAATGCCAATGCGAAGTACAATCCTAAAATCGAAATAAAAAACCTTATCCCGTAGGTCGAAAACCCACATCTCTACAGAACCCAAACAAACTTACAATTACAAAGCAACGTGCATCAAATTAAAAAAAAAAAAAAAAATCTCTCAAATCCTGACTCAACGCATTTCCGAAATAACCTTTTTCAAAATCTCCTTGAAAAACGAAAAAGTACTAATACATTATTCCGGAAGTAACCTGTGGTAGGCGCACTGGGCACAGTGCCTCGAGGGTATGCGACGATACTACGTTGCATTTATTATTCGTTTACGGTTCATCTACGTACGAAATGTACGGTGTACTCGAGGAGGGACGCCTAGTGACTCCCGTTTACAAAAGTAACGACGTTTCGCTCGAACTACGAATAAACCGGTTCGCTCGAAGTTTACGCAGGCATTATTCTAAATTTGAAAGCATTTCGGGCTGGAACAGAAAGGGGAAAGAGAATGAGAGGGGAGGGGGGATGAAGCTTGGAGAATTGGCGCGATATGGGCAAAGGGTAAAACGGGCTCGTTGCCAAGACGATTCTTACGTTACTCTCGGGATGTATCGCAGTGGCGGTGCAACAGCGAGTGCTACCAAGCCTATTCGGAGGATTTCACCAGGCTCGTATTTGCTCCCAGCGTCACATGGCGATAACGATTCCTTTCATCGTTGCGAACGAATTACTCAGTAAATTATGTCAATCCGTCGTATTCTGGAAAAGATAAGGAAAAAATAATTTCATCTTTCGAAATTACCTGATGGAAGATATACAGTTTGATCATCTTTGGTCATTTTTAAACAGCGAAGAAGTATAATTAGACATTTATGATCAGACATTTATATGCCTAATCACCCGATGGAAGATATATATGTACAGTTTGATCATCTTTGGTCATTTTGAAACAGCGAAGAAGTATAATTAGACATTTATAATTAGACATTTATAATTAGACATTTATAATTAGACATTTATAATTAGACATTTATATTTAGAATGAATTATATATGTGGTATGGATGACGAGAAACAATTTGTAAACTAGCCAAGTCGGGCAGGTGGGATTATCCTTCCAGAGATAAAAAGTTAATAATCATTGCTTTTTCGCTTTTCAACGAAATTCGAGGACCGTTTGTCTCTCTTCCTCTCTCTCTCTCTCTTAGTTCTATCCATGTTAACAAGAGACAGTAAGAATGAAAGATAAAATTCCTCATGAATTTACAAAAGAATAATTATAATACCTTATAATTCAAGTAGCTCCCCATTGACTGTCAAAATAAATCGACAGAAAACATTAAAACAACAAAAAAACAAAAAACTGCCATTGCTTAAAATACGTGTAAAATTTAAGCGACCTTCCATATTTGAGGCGGTGACTATCTTGAGGTATTCAAATGATCCTGATGTATATCACGTTTGTCAAAAATTAGATTTGAAACGATGAATTCGTAGATTACCAAATTAAGATCGTGTCCTCTATCCTATTCGAATCGTTATCTTTTACTCGCTACTTTTCTTTACTGTTTACTCCTACTTATTAAGATTATTATATTAATTATTTATGTTTTACTATTATTTTTTAATGCCATTTGTTTTAATTTCATTTTGCTATGTTATTGCTACTACTATCCTATGTTGCCCGAAAGATAACTGGGGAATAATAAACACATCATCATCATCATCATCATCATCATCATCATCCTACCAAAAGTGAATCCCAACCCCAAAATAATCCAAATCGTTCGAAGCCTGAGTCGAATTCTACTTTAACTTCCGTGGTGGAATTCCCTGAGTATCAATTTTCAAAAAGAATTCAGTTTAAATTTCGGATGTTGTAGGAACAATAACGGAGGAGGGAAGAGTCCGCAGTGCCGTAAAGTTGAACGGGACGAACCAACGTTCCGTTGGATACAAAATTGTTGAAGCACAACGAAAAGGAGGTAGCGTTGGTAGTACAGGGCAATAGTGGATGCGACATTGAAGTTGGTATTAGGTCGGGAGGTTGTTGGTGGAGGTATGAACGGTACCCGTGTTTCTACTAACCGCAACTACTGCCCTCTTGGAAAGTAAAGGTTGTCGCTTCCGGTGGATATATAAGTTAGTACGTCACGTGGAGTGAGAAAGGTAAAGGGGTTCCTGGGTGGTGTACGAACCAACCGGGTACAACACGTTTGGCGTACAGCCATCCCCTGGAATATAATGCCGAAGGGATCCACCGTTGGGACCATGGAAGAAGAACAACGCGACGATAGGTACCAACGATAGCGGCAAAACCGGCAACCATCCCGACAGGCTGAGTTACTTTATAACCATCTCGAATAACCCCGGGCCTTTCCTACCTCTGGAAACTCGCTTCTTCCCTCAAATTCATCTCTACCTTCCTCTACCTTTCCTCGTTATTACCATCAAATTTATCTTTTTCCAACGTCAAAAGCGAGCACTCCAAAAAATATGAATAATCCTCCGTCGCGTTCACTGGAAAAAGCACACGTATACGGAATATCACATCAGGCATGATATTGACAAAACTCGTCGAAGATACGACGTACCAGAATATATGCGTTCCGTCATCTTGGTCTATGAAAAAATTCTTGGTCGAAAGATCTCTTCCAATCTCGGTATTTCATGTATGATTCTAGTATTTTCTTCGATTTTTTTACTGGTGGAATATTTATGTTTATTTATTTATATTGTATGGATATTTTAGAACATTGTTTCAGGTCTACTAAAAAGTTCCGTCCGTTTTTTTCTAAATACAACGGAATACAAATTTTTCTGAATGTTAATAAATGTTTGTTAAATAATATAATTATCATTATTGTTAATGATTTCTTGCCAGCGTGAAGGTAATTTGTAAATCCCATTTTTTATTAATGTTTTATTTTTTTATGCGAAAAATTGAATCAGTGGATGTTTGATATTTTCTTCATTTTTGGATTTTTCACCCGTCAATAAAATATTGTAAGAAAAAAACGAGTGACAGTCCGTGGGTGCTAAAAATTTCCCAGGTTATTTCTACAATTTTTTGACGAGTCACATATCGATGATGCGGTATGATACGTTATAATTTTCAGTTTGTCATTTTTAATCAACTACGTTTTAATTAATTCGCAACGTCATCACGGATACATTAAGCGATAAAAACGGAGAGCTGAAAATGTGTCAAATAAATATGTGCTAAAGTGTCAAAAATTGTATGTCATAGAAAGGGACGGAAATTTCCGGTAGTCCTAATATCTATATTTTGTGATGACAATGTTTCCCTCCAAATTCATCATTCGAAAAATTCTCTTCGAAATAATTCTCAGCTTATAGGGCTGTATATCAAATTCTAAAAGAAATATACATTTTTTCCTATGTAATAAAAATTGTTACGTAACTCTCATGAAAAATATATCATTTTTATATGTAAAATATGTGACGCGGAGATGAAAAATACATACGGCATACATTTTCCGAACGATAAATTCATGTATTTACACATGTATGAGGATGTACACATCTACGAATTGAAAAAGAGTTCTCGCACTACCGAGACTTCTTGCATACCACGCTCGTTCACGATCGTACGAGAACTTCCCTTTGAGACCGATTTTCATGCGCTATACGATTTCTGTTCTACGGTAGGGAATGCCTTTGCCTTCGAGGTATTTCTTTCCGATAGTGACTCGTGATCCGGTATGAGTTCTGGAGTACGTAGGGTAAACGTCGGAGGTTCGGTTTCTCGTAAAAGAGGTTACTTCCCTTGCGGAGATGAAAACTGGATTGAAATATCTTAAATGTTATCGTTGGAAGATCGATTTTGGCCCACACACTCTTCCTATCCATATATCGCCCCCTCCCCCCCGCTCCTGGCGCCTAACCTCTTCTTTGAATCCGCCGGTGCTAAAGTTATTTGCAACGCTCGTCAGATAAACCTGAATATAGTAAAAACGGGTAGGTTGTACCAAGCGGTGTTGGAAAAAAACACCAGGGAAAACTTTTACGAAGAATTTCTTTGACCCATAGATATATAAGATTTTTTGGCACAATAATCATTGTGGATAAAAGGAACGTATGATGAAATTACTAAAAATCACAATTTCCCATCACTGGTATTCGTCGAAGAACTGTTGGACAAAATATTCGGTAATTTTGTAGAAGTGGGGTACCAGCAAATTTGAAAAAAAAGCTGTGTAATACTTAAGAACCATATTTTTGTGTCGCCTGTTTTTATTTTTTATTTTAAGGGAGTATTGAGTGGGTATTATTTTTTAAGTAAATTTGAGTGTTTCATTTTTAACTCAATGGGTGGTACTTGCGATTTCATATCAATATTACATACTGAAATGATTATTTTATAAATATGACCACTGTTCGTCATCAATTAAGGCGGCGAAATGCATAAAAATATCCTATTTTGTCGTTTCCTCAAATATGAAAACCCCGTAATAAGTTATGGGGTTTTGACGTTTGAGGAAACGATGCCAAGAACATGGGTCCATGGACACCGATGAGCAAGAAATATATCTGCTCGCTTAGTTTAATTAGAACGAGAATTTTCTATTTGGCCAAGTTTTATCGTAACGCCTTGTTGATTCTCAACGAGAGACGATATTAACGGATGTTCTTAGCTCGTCGAGCAAGATATGGCGGAAGGAGAGCGACCCGGCTAATACGAAATTTCTCTCGCATCCTTGACTACAAGTTGCAACTAGCTGGTCCTGATGTTGAGGTACGCCCATCCAGCGAATCTTATCCTTCATTCCAAGCCTGCAAACACGGAGTTCCTAATTGACGTCGCATCGTTGCATTTATATTCCCAGTATTATTAGTTTCCACTCTGACTAGAGAGGGTTATTGGGTATTGCTTTGGGTAACGTCACAAGGCACATTTCGGCAAAGGCTGCACCCTGCCTGGAGCACCTTTCAATATTGCACTCAAATGCACGTTCAACATCCCATTTCGCGATTAAACAGACGTGGAGTTTCCACCGTTTTTAAATTCGTACGTTGATCGTCTTTGCAATAGCTATTTTAATCTTGTATGTTCCGGAGGTTCATTGCTAGTTGTGGCAGTTGATGAATTTCACGTTGAAGACTTCTGGAGGAGAGTACCTACCTCCAATCTCAATCGGAAAGTTCCTTTCGCCGACATGATTCGCTATCATCGACTTAAACGTCTGTTTGATAAAAGCGTGTACGGCAGAGTTCCTTCTTGGATTCGAATGCGAACAGTAGATTCAAACGGAAGACGATAGAGGGATCCGTCCTTGAAGATGCTTCACTAATTATTCGACCGTCCTCGCGAGCAAACGTCAGTTATATGATAAACTATTTGATAAACAAAATCAATGAATTTTACGAATTTTCTCTTTAGCTCTTTATAAGAACTTTATGGAGGAATCAATTGGTTTATACCTACTAAAAATGGGTAGGACCGTAAATTCGGCGGCTCCGTTTATTTCGACGCGGAAGAGTTCGGACCGCAGCAATTTCTTAGGGTATATGTATAACAGAGATCGAGCGGTTGGAAACTGCAGCGTCAATAAATGTGCCGTTTCATTAAGCTCAGTATTCCCGACGAAGCGGAAGTTCAATCCATACCAGACTGCACTCCCCCACGAAGAGACTAGCTCACCTTCCATTTTTTTTTCTATGCCGCGTACTCGTTCAGCGATCCCATATGTATTCGTTGACTCCGGCTGACGACGATCATCGGAGCGATAAATCGTCGTGGAATTCTTGACGTGGGCAATTATCGGCATCAGCCACGTATGGGTACTCCCCTCGAGAGTCACCCTTAATAGGTCGATTAGTTTCCAATCGTCTCGCTAATGTCGAAAAAAAAGCTAAACTCAAAGCACCACGAGGCGCACAGCTCACGAGTGAATTTCCAGTACTTTCGGATTTGGTCGAAGCGTCGATGGCCTGCAATCGACTTCCCTTCCTATATTCCATACCTCTGGCATTGGTGCAACGGACACCCGGCGTAGCCATAGGCATCAAAGAAACGATATGACAACGGACAGCCGGCAAATCGGTAATTCAATCTCATCCGATCCATTAACGTCGCGATATCGTCAGTCAGCCGCTGCTGGCATTAGGGCCCTGATTGTGGATGGATTTGCTGGAGGTATCGAAATAAGCGGATCTTGCCGTCAATGTGGTCAGAAGCAAACGTCCATCCCAGCAGGTCTCGTTCATTCGCTAGACGCCGACGACTAATTCATAGTCGATCGGAAAATTACTTCGGCATTCCTATTAGGAATAAATCAACGGATGCCTCTTTTAGTCACTTTTCAATTTGTTCTCTACTTCACATTTTACGTAACCTCATCTTTCCGGAAGTTTCAAAGCCCAGGTTTTTCCAACCTGATTTTTATTCTAGGTGCCTGCCGAGCTGAAATTTTGCGCAGACCTTGTTTCGAATTTTCGGGCGATTATCGATAGTTTCTGAGATATCGAATTTTTAAGTTTAACGTTCCAACGTGCAGGTGTATATATATATATATATATATATATATCGTCTGCCGGGGTCGATCGACTTGTCCTTCTGCCCAACAAACATCCGGGTTTGTTGGGGGGTGTTTGAGTTTGTTCCCGTCTGTTTGGGTTTGTTTGGATCTGTTTAGACCTGTATGGATTTTCTCGGGTCAGTTTAGGCACACTTGATCTTGTTTAGTATACTAAAAGCGAGGTAAGATAAATAAGTTTCAAATTTCGATATTTCGGAAAGCATCGATGGTCGTTAAAAATCACTTTGGACGTTCTATTGGAATATGAAAAGGACGGTCTGTCCAAAATGTCTACTAAAACGGTAAGAGGGGTTGAGAACATTATCCGCTTGGCGAGTTTATCCTATTTGCTCGAGGTATTGGCTCTCAGAAGCAAACTGGTGATTATTTCTAGGTTTACTTCTGCGTAACTGCGTCCAATTATAATTGGGGTTCCGCTATCAGCGAGGACAAATGAACGGCTAACGACTGATGACCGTTTCTTACTCAGGCAAGCAGGGCCTCGTACATGAGATATATTGCGGTAATTAACGAGCGTGCGTTAGTCCGTCAGTGCTAGGTATGTGCGGTCGTAGACAAGGAACGAAATGATTTTGCCAAATGGCCGAAGGGATACTGGATTTCAACCCTTCAATTTTCCTTCATTACGGTTCACGCTAGGGTGAACTCTGGTGATTCGTCACTTTGGTCCCCCGTCTATCCTTGATCTGCTAGGGTCGGAGAATGGAATCCGTGGATCATTGTGTATTCGGTAGGTTCTCTAGCAATCGCGTACTCGTGTTGTATTCCTGCTGGTAACATTTCACTTGCTTCCAGAGTTAAACCGTTTATGCCTAGATACAGGGCTGGCTACACAATGCGCTTAATGAAATTCTATCGACGCAATGCAAAGGAGAATACAGTAGCTCAGTGAGATGAAGGTAAGTGGATGTGATGAAGATCAGGCTTGTGCGCATCCCACATCAGCAAAGTTACAACCCAGCTGTACCGTTTTGCGGTATTTGGTGTACTTTTGAATAATAACATGACGCCCCCTATAAAGGTTTTAAAATCATACGAGGCAACGTTTGAAATAGTCCATAAGCCTCAGATCCGCGATGGGAGAAGAATACTGATGCTCCTTCAATAAGAACATCAGTTTGCTTGGCATTGTTTGTTTGATTCACGTGCGATAAATTGACGAAGCATCCCTCATCAAAGCAAGGCCCTTGAAGAGCTTAACTGAGATTATCCGGATAAGGGAAAGGCTGGATTGAAGCTTTCCTTATTAGGACCGCGCCAAATAAGCCTTTAAACACCCTTATGCCCTTAATGATGATGAGCACCCTTATTGAGGGCATTTAAAGTTCATTATAATTTGCAATTACAAATTCTTTCCAAAATTACACATCTGCTATTCTTATTGTCTTCATTTATACATCGAGTAATACCGACTCATATGTCTGAACAATCCCTTCCGATTTTTTTGACACTTTTATAGCGACTAATTTCTGCTGGATACTTTTAATGTGAAAAATTGTTTCTTTGGAAGCCAAAACATATATTCATTGATGAGGATCACTTACAAGGACACCTTGATTTCTTTTCGTCCGTTTCAATTACCAGACGAGTTATGTCGATTTCGTGAATCACTTTGTTTATGAACATAAAATAATAAAATGGCCAACCGTGAGTAACGAGTGTTTCGCTGTTGGGAAGACAAAAGACAATGAAGCGTTGAGGGTTGAGCATCAGCGATGAACTCTGGTACAAACAAGTAAGCCAGAGTAATGTCAACGAGCGTAGAAACGCAGGGAACGAGCTGAGACTGGAAGCTATCAGGAGAAAAGCGAGCTCGATAGATTCGCAGTCAAAGGAGACTGATGTATATGCATGGTGTTCTCATTAAGGTCAGAGACGGGATCGCCCGGATTACCATAAACATGCTCGATAGTAGACTAACTACCAACTTGCCCGTTAACCTCGACACTCGCATTTCCTCTTCCACTTCCCGTCCTTCGCCTTCTCGTCCTCTCGTATTGTCATGATTTTCCTTGACTGCGATCTCTGTCTCCGGGAATCGTTCAGGTGGCCTAACCTCCGATTAACTTCATTTGTATTCCTTGCAAACCTCTCTGTTCCGTTACTACATCGTTTCAAGGACTGATACAAACGTCATGACCTTGAAGCCTAGAAACGTCAATTCGCCTCAATGAAGCCAAACAGAGACCTCAATCAAGCCAAATCTAAACGTCAATGGCCTCAATGTAGCCAAATAGAAACGTCAATGGCCTCAATGAAGCCAAATAGAAACATCAATGAAGCCAAATCGAAACGTCAATGGCCTCAATGTAGCCAAATAGAAACGTCAATGGCCTCAATGTAGCCAAATAGAAACGTCAATGGCCTCAATGAAGCCAAATAGAGACCTCAATGAAGCCAAATAGAAACCTTAATGGTCAATCTCCACCCAATCTGCAGTTTTTAGCTATACGTAAGTAGAAAGCTGTATCTTGGCTTTTCGTCAGCCCTGATCTCGAAATCATTAAAATATTTTCCACCTCTTGAGGGATTTTTTGCTGAACAAAAAATGTCACAACTTCCACACAGAATTGCGTTGCCAATTTTAGCCTCTTAAGGGTTGGTTTGCTAAAAATATTTGAATTGATTTTCCAAAAACATCTAATTTTCTGATGAGACGGTCGCGGCATTGCTATCTTCGAGTGGAACGATCTACCCGTTCCCAATTCGATGCTGGAACGAATACGTCAACGTCAACTGGAGAATCGATATTTCTCTCCACCGGTCCTCGTACCTGGCAGTTCCATTATCATCCCTCTTATTTACCTACCATCCACACATTTGGGGACGAACTAATACTGTTATCGCTGTATTGGAACTGGGTGGTGACACATCGATTCCGTCCTCAAGAGAACAGCCGTGGTCGTCGCGTGCCTCTGAAGATATATAACGGTTGCTGATAAGCAACAGGGCGTAGATCCCATTATTTTGTAGACTGATTTCCGAAAGTTACGTTATTTCTCTTTCCAGCAAGTATATAAAAAAAAAAAAAAACTTACATAGGTACGGGCAGCCGTTCATACAGGGTGAAGTTTTCTATTCCTTGAATAGAGCCCAGATGTCATTTGCATTTAATTAAACCCTGTCAATTAGCGTATAAAATAATTTAAAAATAAAACATAAAAAAAACAAATATCTAAAAACCAAGAAAAAACAAACCTAATTATTTAAAAACGAAGTATTGAAAAAACGACAAAATATTTTGAAATAAATAATTTAAAAACAAAAAACATCTTGCATATTCATTCGATACTCTTCTGAAAGCTGTTTCTGCTCGATGTTTTTCATAGGCAATTTACAAAATCGAGAAAAATTAATGTAATTGATAAATAAATTGACAATCATTGGTAAAATCAATTAATCTTATTATTAATATTATTATTATTGTTATTATTACTATAATATCAAGTGAACGTATTAATTAAATTTGAAACGTGATTATTTTTTTTTTGTTTCGATGTTTATCGATTTAAATTATTATTGAAAGTGCAATGTTAATGTTTATATGTTATAAATTATTTTAAATACGAGAGAGCGTGAAAGTAACTTTCGACAGGTCCGAAATAATTTATAAAGCGTATCTTTGCAACGCAACTTTTGAGCACGTGTCAAGATACATAAATCTTTCTTAAGCCAAGCGTTAGGGTGTTAAAAAAAGAGGGAACGTTATCGCTAATATCATGGGGGTTCGAAAAAAAAGAAAAGTACAAACCCAAACAAACCCAAACAAAAAAAGGGTGAACGTTATCGCTAATATCATGGGGTTTCAAAAAAAAAAAAGAAAAATAACCATCGATAGTTCTACAGGAAAAATACGTAGAAAATTTTTTTCTATACGTGATAAAGTGTTTTATATTTTTTACCAAATATAAAACACTTTATCCGTTAGATAGTGAGAAACGGATTGACGAAGTTCGTCACGTTTTGTCATACGTCGGTGTCGTTTCGAGGACGTACGTGTGCAAGTTCGAAAATCTTCTTAGGAGACTCAAGATGATCCAGCTTGCATTGATACCAGGCACGAACTCGATACGACGACGAGTCTTATCTCTCAATCATCCTGATACGAAAAGGAACGATAATAGTATGGGCGGTTCCAAGCTGGGCTCGGATTTCACCCCTTTGTTATCGAATGGCCCGTCTGATCCACAGTCATGTGCACACACATTCGCATATAGCTTCAGCAAAAGGCCAAACCCCCCCGTCAAGTGTCAATGTGTCAAGACCACTGATCGATCTCCTTTCACGTTACTTTTTTTTCCACCCGATAATCATGGCAGCTTTAATCTCATTTTTGAGATTACCTTCCAATAGGATTAATCGAGTAATCGAACATTTATAAGCTTCCAAATTCATCATGCGAATATCATTTATTTTTGTATTTTTTTTTTGTCAAAAAGAATCGTGAACACCCTTAAACATTTATAATCTGGTTTATTATAGAACAATTTAACAATACTTCACGTTCTTATGATTCATAACCTAACACTGGTTGATATGGTGTTCGAACACAAAAAATTGGATACCTCGTTGGAAAAGATTCCCAAATTTAGAAAATTTTTCAACATCCAAAGCTGATATCGTACTTCTTAAAAAAATTCATCTCGCTAAAAGATGAAATTACTATTTTTCTAAATCCGACATGATGTTTTGGAAAGTGCGATAATAATTGTTCAAAAACCTAGCATTTTCAAAATTACGTACCGGATACAATAATTATTAAAAAAATAAAAAAGCAAAATGAAGCTGGATCCTCCGTTTCAAAAACCTGTTTCCTAAATTGTTGTACCATTATTTTCTCCACAAGATTTTCGGATTTTCTTTCGAATAGAAAATTAATAATGAAAAATAAAATAGATAAAATAGATATAAACGAATAATTAAAAATAAAATAGATACTTTTAAGCAAGACTGTATTTATAATAAAACGGTATCATTTCACTAATGATATTTGATATAATCATTTTTTTTCTCCACAAGATTTTCGGATTTTCATTCGAATAGAAAATTAATAATGAAAAATAAAAATAAAATACATAAAATAGATAAAAACCAATAATTAAAAATAAAATAGATACTTTTAATCAAGACTGTATTTATAATAAAACGGTATAATTTCACTAATGATATTTGATATAATCAAATTATTATTAAAAATCAAATAACATTGACGCGAAGTTTTTACGTGAGTGTACATATACCGTGTAAAGAGGAAATCAATAAGTGCAGCCCAGGTTATAGAGAATTCCAAAAGGTGCTGGGTATTGAGCAAGTTCAGTGCTCGTTTTGTTGATCCAACGAGAAAAAGGAGGAGAGGTCAGTAGCGCATACCTCAAACGTTCTCCGCGATGTCTGGTATTCGTAGTAACCCAGGAAGTGAAGTATGAAACGGAAGCACGCGTTTTCACCAGGGGTTACTCGTCTCCTTTCGAGACGACCAACTTCCGATCAATCCATTCGATATACGCACCTGCAAATTTACGGAAATGCAATTTCGAAATGCGTTTCGACCGATAAGCCAAGTGAGGTCTCACTGGGGTATCAATATGGATATGGACCGGTTCCTATTCTCCAATGGGATACAACGTAACGAGTGTGAACGAAAAATCTAAAAAACAATAAAAATAATAAACAAAATTTAATAAACCTTAAAATATATTTCTTTTTCACAAAAAAACAAGAAAAAAGAATTCTACAGTAAAGTACAAAAATGTATTTACGAGTACAACAATTTATCTTGATTATCCCCATTTATTTCAATCATAATTATTCCCCTCGAAAATGGATATCTTTTTTTTAAACGTCCACTATCGACCTATTTTTTTCGTGAATTTATCATACTTCATAAGTATCCCTCAAAAATATTACGAAAAAACATTTAAAATGACAAAAGTTCTGATTTTCTCAGTAAAAAGTGTGTGTTTTTAACGCATTTATAGACAGATGATTTTTTTCCGCCATTTTAAAAATTTGATAAAAATGTAACGCCGAGGATTTCGCATTGTAGAATGTTTAAACTAACTTCCTTAATTTTTACGAGGGGTTCGGACGAATACGGTGAACGTGGCAATAGTTTAAAAATGGCTAGGGTCATTGGGATCCTCATTGGATCTTCGTACAGCCATAAGGTGCGACCACGAAGGGTTTAACAAACGGTTAGCTGGCAATTTTTGATGGTACCAAGAAAATACATATTTCGAAGGTTGGAAATAAATTTATGAAAGGTAAAAGTGATGCTTTATCGTGATCCCAGTATGTTTCGTTGGAAATGTAGACTTCAAGAGGAAAGAATTGTCCATTGGGCCAATAGGGAGTCTCGAGGGAATTCGTGAAATCCACGAAAGTGTTAAAAAAGAGGATGAGAAATGGGAGGAGGGGAAGAAGGATTGGTGAAGGGACGAGAAATGAATAAATACAGCTTGGAATTTGATGTTCACCATCAAAGAGGGAATATCACATTCTACGTAGCAGTCCTTCCAATCTTGAAGGGTCTTAAGTAAAAAAAGGTGGAAGAGTTTCGCCGTATTTGCTCGGGAACTCAGAGAAAAAGATAAAACGAACAAAACTAAGAGTAAAAGAAGCAAAAGTTTAAAAAGTTATTTAAATTAAATAGAACTCGACCAGATAAAGAGGGGGAGATAAGGAAAAAAATGCGAAGCAGAAGGGAGGACAGATTCAAAAAAATGAGCCGTGGGCGTAGGGAAGTAGATAAGACTTGATTGCGAGTAACAGAAAGGACTCTGGAAAAGGAAACGGGAAAAGTGATGCATCGGCCGTAACAAGATGGTGACTCTGATGGCAATGACGCTAGGGTATTAAGATCCACAAGTCCTGAGCCCAGGAAATTAAAAGTTTTTTTTTTTTTTTTTTTTCGTTTCCTGCCAACCGAGGACTCTTTTCTATCACTAAACATTCTCATCTCGTTGAATCTCAAATACTGATGTTTTATCCAATACGGACGAACCAATCCTTTTTTTATTCACCAGAGGTTGAACAAGAAAAAAATGAAAAAGATTTTGTCAAAGCAACGTTATGAATGAAAGGTTCAGCTTGTTCCCCCAGACACGTCTTTAATTAATTACATTGAAGTTTAAGTTAATGAATTTTCGTTAATTTACTCCAGTTAGTTAATTAATTGAAAAGGTAATCTTCAGTTAATTAATTAATCGATTAAATTATTAATAGTCTTTGGTTAATTAATTAAAAAACTAACCATTTCATAGCTTTCCTATCTAATACTATTAAGGGGTGGGGTAGGAAACCCGAACTTGGATTCACCAGAAGTCTCAAAATTCTGAATTTTAATATTCCGAAACTGCAAATTTCGTGAAGGTCGTGCATAGCAAAAGCTTTACAAAATTTAAATTAATTCATTCGTTATTTCATTAAATCAAATTAATTAATTTAATAAAAATTAAAGCTCGCGCCAACAAAAGTTTTACGATATTTGTAGTTTCGAAATATTAAAATTCGAAACTTTGAGCCTTTTGGTCACTCAAAATTTGGGTTTCCTACCCCACTTCGATTATTAAGTGCGTTTTAAAATCTACATCTTTGAATAAGGGTTGAAGAAGGATTCATCAATGACAACTACTATCGTCGTCCCAGAAATAACCATATCTCTCTCTCTCTCTCACTTTCTCTCTTTCGTTTCACTCTTTACCTGAAATTGATCGAATTAAAAAATAAAATGACACGTCCATAAGTATTTATTTGCTTGATTGTTTCAGGTGAGTAAACGGAGTTTCCAGCAAACCTGAAACGAACTGTACCAACTCAAAAACAACAGCGAAGTAAGTTTTCATTTCAAGAATGAAAAATCAACCCCGAGCTGGCTAATAAAGTCGAATCACTGATTCGATACGAAGGAACATAAGAGCGATCCGTTTTCGGAGTTTATTGCAACCTCGGGAGTCGCAAACCCGAAAAGCATTTCTTGCAATGGGGTAACAGCGTTGGACCTCGCACGCATTGCGTTTAATTTCACTGCTCGTAAACCACGCGCTCTCCCCGCGGGTGCAAACGATACTTTTCAGGGTGCTCTTCGTTTCTCTTTCAATCTGTCCATCCCTCGCCATCTCCCTCTGCCTCTCCAGGGAGAAATATCTTCCAAACGAGAACTTTCCCTGGTGCACGCCGAGAGGATTCTCTCAAGACTGTTCCCTGGGGCAAAAACTCGCGAAGGGCAAAAATTTGGAAATTTGAGAATGAACGACAGAAGGCAAGGAAAAAGCAGTTTTTATCCTCGATTCGTCATTTTTTTTTCTTCGTGGTCACAGCGTCTAATTTTTAATAATAATTATTATCGTTTTTTATAATAATCATAATAATTATTATTATAAATTTAAAAATCATGGATTAGTTATTAATAATTATAATAATAATAATTATTATTATTATTATTATGATTTTTAAATTCTTTTTTTGCCTTTTTAAAGAAAGGCAAGCAGTTTCTTTCCTCGAATCTTCATTTTTTTTGTATGATCGCAGTGTCTAATTTTTAATAATAAAAATAATCGATCGAATATTATCATTATTATTATGATTATTAAAAATAAATCAATTGAATGAATTATTATTGTTATTACTATTATTATTGATAATAATTATTACGACTGTTATCATTTTAAATATAAATTATAAGAAAACTTTAGTACACCTTTCGGAACGTCAAAAAACGTGAAAATATGTTCTCATACAGGCAAACTCTTTTTTTTTTTATTCTGCTGCGGAAAATTAGCAGATACGAAGATACAGAAATATATCTAATCGATAAAGTAGAGTTCGACTGTGGTTTATTTAACAGTATTTCAAGACGTTTCAGATTGAGATATTTTCGTCAAAGATGAATTAATACATGAATAATAAAAAAAACATGTATTCGCGAATGGCCGATTTTCGAGAATTGTATTTGCTAGTAAAAAACGATGATTTTTCGGTACGAACCTCCAGGGAACTTTAAAGGTAAATTGCCCCAGGCCCTTTTTGCCTAGAGAATCAAAGTTGCACCCTCGATCGAAGGTTTATTAAGGGTGACCTTGAAAAAAAAAAACCGTAGTGAAAGGACGAATGTGGCGATTGGCCAGGAAGTTACAACGTGGAAAAAAAGGGAAGAGGGGGGAGGGAAAAGGGAGTACGTAGGTGTCACGTAATTTATGAGGTAGCACAGTCTGATCGCAAATTTGGGGATAGAACGAAGTTTGAAATATTAAAATATGTGTGGGGGGAAGAAAGACGGGAGATGCGATAACGGGCGGAAGCCCGCAACCGCTTGCGCATCGGGCACATTAATCAAAAGGCCCTCGTTGCCAAGATACGCCCGTTTATATCGCCTCCCGTTTATGATACGAAGCATTCTAGCTCGTTTCATTTCCCTTGCGACTCGAAACGTTTGCATATGTACAGCGCTAAAGAACTTTTCGTCCGCGGATAACCGTATGTGACCGTGAATACATTGACGAGCTTACTGAATTTATCAGCAATGTGAAATCTACCGAGTTACCGAGATTACCCTCGCTTATTTTCGTATTGGCTTAGCTACGAATAAAACGGAGATTTTTGTTTGGGTTTGTTTTGGTTTGTACCACGGAGGAACAAAACGTCTATTTTATTTGTTCGGGTTTGTTTGGGTTTATGCCACGAAAGAAAGAAACGTGCACTTTGTTTGTTTGGGTTTGGGTTCGTTTGGGTTTGTTCATTTATCTAGGAATAAAACATAAGTTTTTGTTTGGGTTTATGCCACGAAAGAATGAAACATGTACTTTGTTGGTTTGGGTTTGGATTCGTTTGGGTTTGTTCATTTATCTAGAAATAAAACATAGGTTTTTGTTTGGGTTTGTTTGGGTTAATACCATGGAGGAATGAAAGTTCTATTTTATTTGTTTGGGTTTGTTTTGGTTAATACCACGAAAGAATGAAACATGTACTTTATTTGTTTGAATTTAGGTTTGTTTTGGTTTGTTTGGGTTTGTTTGGGTTTGCTTGGGTTAATACCATGGAGGAATAAAATCTCTATTTTATTTGTTTGGATCAATATACAAAGGAAAATAAAAACCTCCGTTTTATACCTAAGGCTTGATATTTCTACAGTTTCGCAATCTCTGCCTTCTTCAATCATTCAAAGTTTCCAACCTCATCCAAAATATTTTTAAACTTAAAAAAAAAAAAAGAAATCCCTGAAAAAATGAACCTGAACTTGCCGTCAGTGTCACCAAACACTTCGCGATGATTCTCGTCGCTTATGGTAATATCACGAAGTTAGCAATTTTTTAAAAATTCATTATCTCAGGATGCGGTATTAGATGAAAAGAATCGAGCACCGTTACAGCAGCAGGCGAGCAGTGCTGTTTGATCGCTCCGATCTTGACAATGTAACCTAATCATACACACAGGAATATGACGTAAAAGGAAGAGGGTTGGGGGTGGGGGGAGGGGAGGAGAAAAAAATGAATTTACCACGTGTACAATTTGACAGGGACGAGGGTCTTGCGGGGTCACGCATCAGGGGCAGAGTGAAGTATCGGAGGATAAAACGTACGTAAAGTTTGGGTTCGGCACGTGGCATGTGCAGGCGCATATGGCGCGTGGCTTCCCATTGTCGTGTTCTTTTCTGTACGACCAACTGACTTCGCTCCCATGTTTCGTAACGCGTTTTTCGTCTCTGCTCTGCAAAACGTTCGTTTCATTTTTTTTTTTTTTTTTTTTTTTTTTTTTCAATTGAAATATACAGTTACCATTGTGAGCACGCGTGTATCCGAGTGTAAGGTCTCATGAGGAACGCCCGCCATGTGCGCAAGGTGTCACCAATAGCGATTCATCGTTAATAAAAAAAAAATAAAAAAAAAAAATGCGATTGTACATGGAACTTGACTCCTTTGTTTCGTCTTTTATCCACGTCACCTTTTCAATGACGCGTGCCTGACATTTTCATAAAGTTCACCCCTCCAAATGAAGGATTCGATATTAAAAACAATTTCACATCGATTTTCGTTGCTTTCAATTTTCTTCGTTTATTTCTCCCTGATTCTCTTTCAACGGGTATCATGAGGCAATAGTAAAATGCGCAATGAAAGATACGGACGCCGCTAAGAAACACCCTCAAATTCATAAAAAAAACGTCAAATTCATCAATTTTGAAATTTCAAAATCATTAGTGAAAGATCAAAATCAATCGTAATCAAATTTCATAAACAATCACGAAACGTGAAAATCAATTGATTTTGAGATTTCGTAATTACTCATGAAACATCAGAATCAACGAATTCCTCTAATATTAGCGAGTGCAATTGCGAGCACTTATTTTTCCATCAATAATGATTGGAAAGCACGAGTATTCACGGAGCCTCATGATTTTGAGGCGAAGTTCCGGACCATCGAAGTATCCGTTTCATGTTTTAGAGTTACATCCGAGCTATCTTCATCTACCGAAACAGAACTGTACCGTCGTAAATTTGGTCGTATACGGGGATAGAGAACTTTGTCAAAGGAACGAGAAAAACTCCGGGAACAAGTTCACGATTAAATAGCTGCGGAGAATCACCGATGAAAAAGTTTTCCAAGTTTAAGAGGAAGGGTAAGGAAGATGAAGAGTCAGAGAAACGAGAAGGCGATTAAAAAAAAAAATCTTTGCAGGCTGTATTTTTCGACACTTCTTTTTCAACGTCGTCTATCTACTTCCGGTACTGCTTCTTCTTTTATTTCTTCTTCTTCTCCTCCTTCTTCTTCTTCTTCTTCTTCTTCCTCTTCTTCTTCTTCTTCCTCTTCTTCTTCTTCTTCTTGGTATTCTTGGTGCTGGTTTGATTCAAGAAGGTCACCCTCGTCCACTCGAATTTCAAAGATTCTCCTCGACGGTTCTCGAGTCGGCTTAAAACTTCTTAAAGACCCGAACGCGTTGTACCATCCTAGGAAAATATGCGAAGTGTGCCCCGGTAATTCATGACGGAGATGGCATAGCAATCAGGACCCGAGAGGACCGTCATCGTTCACCTCCACTCGTGAGTCCTCGACCTCTATCCTCAGCACAGAGTAGCAAAGAAAAAAGAAAAAAAAAGAAAAAACGAGGCCGCGAGACATTTAAATTATGCATCATTCTGGCATACGAGTAGGGGAGTTGAAACGCTGTATAGAGCGAGTATGAGCTAACGCGGGGTGAATCGAGGGTGAAAATAAGGGTCGATAGCAGATAAGAACAAACCGAGGGAAAATAACGGTTGAAAGAAGCGAATGGAGGGATGAAAAAAAATGGAGAGGAAGAGAAGAGATGAGAGTGAAGGGTCTGACGATTCAAGACTCCCAGTGACCATGGAACACCCCACTGAACAGACAAAAGTGTCAACTTTGCAATTTTCGACACCTCGTACGATCTATTGGCACAGATGTTTTCTGCAGTCACCAAAAAAAAAAGAAAATGCTGCATAATCTAGCTTATTTAATTAAGCAACCACTTAATCCACATAGAACAGCTGAAACTTTTCACCAACCTTCGGAAACTTGTAATTAAAGTAACTCGGGTCAAGCGTGCGCATTTTGCAACTTGAAAGGTCGTCATAGTATAAATATATGTAGTAGTATAATAAGACCATTCTAGTCAGATACATTATTCGTTCAATTAATTATCGAACTACGAAATTTTACAGAAAATCACTTTGTTAACAAAAAAGAATTATTTAAAAAGAATATATATATATATATAATATAATAGGAAGGATATGTAACTTGGTACAGCAAATTCCCAACCACCAACACTCCGTTCAAAGATAAAGGGGATGTGCACGTTCAACCTGCTCACGTTTACCCCTAATGACTCTTCATCGTGAAAGCAAAGCAACGAAACTTTCCCAAATTAGTAACCCAAGTTGCAACGAAGTAAAATATTAAAAATGTAACATTTGTATCAAAGATTTCTCATCAAAGTGGAAACATTGTGGAAGAGGATATACAGATATTGATCTTTCAACGTCACTGGATACCGAATCGGTCCGATTGGCAAAGCAGAGTTCATTGGTAGTTCAGTGCGGTAGCTTTTCATTCAAAACATGGAACATCGGAGTTATCCGAGTGTTTCGAAAGTTCAACGTATCCACAACTAAGAAACGGTAGACTGGGTTTGCACCGTCCGATTATCGGTATAGCGAATCGATGGCGTGTCGAAAGTGAAGAATTGCTAGATACCTAAAAACTCAATGGAAGGGCAGACCCAATTCGCGCGGCTCTTAGAGGCCATCCTCCGTTCGGTGTACCGTACAACTCGCGCTGTACTATATATTCTAGCAATCTTCGAACGGACGTGACGTACCCTAGTTGCTACTAGCTTGCAAGTTTCATCACGTACCGAAGCCTCGTTTTCTATACCTGAATACGTATGTATATCTCTTACCAACCGGTAACACTCGAACGCTCGTTCCAGTTTCCCGTGAAAACTCCCGGATATCCACGCCCACCATCCAATTTTCAACTTCCGTGTAATGCCGAGTTCAATTCCGTGTAAATAAGGATCAACGCCGTCATTTACCGAAGTACATCGAAGCTGCAAGACCAAAAGACAACTTGGCCCATGTTGCATCGGGACGTCTTCGTTCAACCTGCTAATTCTACTTTCGTTACGTCCGGTTTTGTATCCCTGAAATCAAGTTTGATATCATTTATGACTCCGACCCAATGATATCGCGCATCAACTGCGTCATTCACTGAAATACTTCAGAAATAGCGAAGTTCAAACTCAACGATCAGGTCAGGCTCTATTCGCGAAAGCCAATGCCGATTCCTTCTGGATTTCAAATTTCACGATCCACAATCCCAGATTAACTCGTTTTCAGTCGTAGAATACTCGTCAATCTTCGAAGAAACTAATTTCAAAACTTGACGAGGGTGGCTCCAATGTTTCCCATGAGAAATAATACAACGGAGTAAACAGCACGCTTTATGCGCTTCTCCAAGGCATATTCGAACGTGGTAACCGTAATGACAGTACACACACCTCGGGACATGACATTTACCTGGCAACTGGAGTATCCTAACACTCTGCAAACTCAAATCACTAACTATTGCTAAGTGGATGACGGAGATTGGTTTACGATGTACGACAGTTTCTGAATACACGTTTATACGTATATGCCTTCATATATATATATGCACTTTAGCCATTCGACTAAATCACTTAAAGTCCAGTTGCAAACTCCACGGGATACGGAAGCTCGACAGGGTGGCGACACTGACATAGCCAGGTCACCATCTTCTGGGTATTCTGCAACGATGTCGCGCCAGTCCCCCCACTTCTCTCCCAGTTAAGTTCATTCGATGCAATACGGAAGCTTAAGTTTACAACTAAACAACTAACGTTGACACAGCTATTTGGCCAGCCTCGTTAGGTGCGTAAGAATCCAAGTATGGCTCTTTTTCAAATCACGTTCCAGGTGGCAATTGGTACCTAGTAGACAATTCAGATGCTTACGGAAATTTCCAGGTCTTGAGATAATTATAGACATCGTAGAAACGAAAAAAAAAAGATGAAGTAGGATAGAAGAGTGTGGAAAAACAACAGCAAGTTCAGAATCAACGGATCGATTCATGGAGAACTTCATTGATGGCATCAAGCTCGATCCTTTCTTCATGAAGTTCAAGGAATTCGTTCGGCCAGGTGATAGGCACATAGGCGATATTGAAGACTCGATCCGGCGGCGATCCGGCATTGGGAATAAATATGAAACTGTGAGAGCTGGATTAGCCTGGACACGAAAAGAGAAACAGAGGCAACACTCGGCGTTTACAGGTGGGGAGACCGATGCGCATTCCCATACAGACGACAGGCTGCGTCGAGACCACAGAATCGACGGTTAAATGGACTCTGGTATAATTTATCGAGGGATTGAAATCGTTCTCACGGACAACCTACTCGGCTGTACGCTCTGATCCTGGTACACGAGCGGCCAAATTCTCGCAGTCGTCTCATTGGCTTTGCAATGGCGCCCGGGCTTTCATCAGGTTGTGTATTTGCGCGACGCGTTCTCCGCAATGGCCTCCATAGCTGGATAATTCCTGTGGCACATACGACCGCGGCCGCGATAATCTATCTCTCGTAAACATTCGGAATACCTCTCAGCATCGTATTTTCGAGCGATTAATTTGACGTAGGGAATTCAAGTTGGAATTTCGTTTTCAACATCCCGCGGAATAGTTGGCCCGTCGGGAATCGAATGAGGACTATAGAGTCATGAATGCGCAACCGAGAAGTCCAAAGGAAACGGCGATCATCGATAATCCGGATAATCGAGCTCGTGCAAATTATTATTATTATTGTTGTTATTAATTCAACGTTGCTTAACGCTTTCAGTCATTGTTGTGTCTACTGATCAAATATCCAGCTTTCTTACTCGTAACATACATTTCCCACAGACTTAGTTATTGGGGCTCTCGATCGTGTTTTTCTTTTCTTGTAATTATTTTGGATGTCAATACTGGATGGACCGTTGGTCAAAAGTTCGCAAAAAAATTGTGTTTTACAAACTGCCAAATTAATTATAAATAAACGCTTAGCTGAATGAATTTTTCACCTTCGGTACTAATTACATTTCTGGACTGAGACTTCGTCAGTGACTATACATTTGCTCAAGCTGGTTAACAGAGAACATCTCTGTTTGGGTTTGTTTGGGTTTGTTTTAGGTCAAAGGTTCAAATCTTATTTAATAAAATAATATTTGAACGTATCAATTACGTTTATACCTGAAGCAAACCCAAACAAATACTTTTTTGGTTGAGTTTGTTAGTAATGATTGACAATTATTGCTAATAATAAATGCTTGTTAGGAACAACGATCAATGATTGTCCAAGCAAACCCAATGATCATTGAATTTTTCCGTAATCGCTGATTAATTCAACATTCGGTTGTTCGAAGCCAGATTTAATATGCGTTAAGGTGGGTCTAGGAAAATAAGTTCGTTGCAGTTATAACCTGTCAGGGTTGTCAGGGAAGCGATTGCCTTGCCAGCTACTTTGTCGACCTATCGATCAAGGTTTCATCTCCCTTTCTCATTCCGGTTATCACCGCGCCTCTAAAGGCATATTCTTCGACGCCCCCGTAACCTCAGGCGGGTATCCTCTCCGCGTACAATCCGGCTCCGGGTCGAGTTCAGTTTGATGGGGGCGTCTGCGAATGTAAGCGAAGTTATGTCTGTTATATCGATAACTCAAAGTCCGGGTCTTACATACCGCGACGAGTCATGTGCGTGGGCGAACCTGCAAGATGATTTAGTAAACGTACAGATGCCACGAAGAATACTCGCGGACCTTTCGTTCCTCGATTTTGCTTCTATACGATACACGTCAAATCGCAGGTAGGAAAGCTAAAGCTAAAGCCTTCTTCATAAAATTGATGACAATCCAATCAATGACAATCATGAATGAACGTCACGTGTTCGGATGAATTCTTCATTGCCGGAAAAACTTTAAGTACTTGCACAAACTTCCTCGTTGGAAAGATATTTGTTTTTGTTTTTTTTTTTGTATACTGTAATATGGCAATTCAGAATTACCCCGAAAATTCGGCATACTTGTTTTTGTACCGAGGAAATAAGAGAGTAATAAATTCATTGAATTATTACTGATTTACTGTTGACGAGTCAATAGTAGAGTTCTAATACTAATATTACTATTAATTAATACTAATAGTATTTTAAGATAGTACTAGGGAAGTGACCAGTCCACAATATATCTATATATTTTTTAGGCTGGAAATTGAAAAATACTATACATTTAAGCATAAGAATATTCACCATAAGAAAATAATTATTCGACAAGTGTTGATGATAAACGTGTTCAATTATTATTATAAAAAATAAAGTACGGAAATAGCAATTGGCTTGATTCAAGTGGTCTTACCAATACCGCAATTTCATAAAGCTGTTCTCGAAAAAAAAACAAACAAAAAAATAACGAACGTCGTTTGTTCAACGTGAGTGTAAACGTGTCTAGTGGCTGTGCGTCGACCAGCAAAGCCAAAAATTAATC
>JAPYZI010003415.1:0-17872 GCA_030523105.1 Ophioninae sp. A BG-2022a | reverse complement strand
AGAAAATCATAACGAAGAGATCAAGCGCAAAGTGGAGTGTCAAACCCCAAAGGAAAAAAAGTTATCGACGTTTTAGTGAAAAAACGTATTTTGCCCAAAGATCGAAAAAAATTTTTAATTTTTAATATTTTTTTTAATGGTCTATTATGATGTAATTTGATCCCCTGAACACGAATCCACCATTAATTTCCCCAAAAACCCAACATTTCTACGAAAAAATCGTAAAAAATGCTATTTAATCGGAAATCACGAATATGCCTGAGTTCTTTTCGAAATTAGAATAAGAAAATGCAAAAAACGTTTCTAGAATATTTTTTTTACATTTTTCTCTTGAAATGTCTTACCAATCGACTCAGAATTGCACCCCCCCCCCCTCCCCCTTCATGGATGACATTCCTCTGTGGGACACCCCGTATATGAATAATTGAACGACTTATTGGGGATAATTAAACCAACGAAATTTGCACAGGCCGAGTGCGAACAAATACTCGGCGAATTGTTTCCCCTCCAAGAAGAACCGGTGATGGACATCGACGCGAACCTCGACACCCTCGTCCTCAAGGTCGCGAAAAATCTCATCGACGATTATCCGGCGAACGATCCGCGATGGACGAATCGTCGTGATTTGTGTAAATATTTTTCTATTCTTTTTCTTTGACTCAAACAAATAACAATCATAATAATTATAATAATAATTTATAATTTCATACAGCTTTATTATTCTTTATTAATAATATTTATTTCAATAACTGTTCAGTTATTCGATTTATTTACTTATTTATCGACTTATTAATGAATTATTGTTAATAAATAAATAATCAAATGTTTTTTCTTTTCAGCTATGACGATGAGCGCCGTGATATCCGTCCAAATTCCCCATCAATTGGACGGAAAGCAGAAAGCTCTCGATCTCTTCGTCTCGTTCCTGAAAGAGTACAATTTGTGGTCCAGAGTGAGCAATCGATACAATTTTATTTATTGTTGCTGTTTTTATTATTATTATTATTATTATTATTTTAGCGTTTGACTATTTGAAGTTTCTTTTTTTATTAATAAAAAAGATTCTTTTTTATTTTCGATAAAATAAAAAAGGAACTTTGTTTCTCATTTTCCAAAAAATGTAAAGAAAAATAATAATTTCATTGTTTTCAAAGTTCCAAAGTAGAGTCACGATTGAATGTGTTAATGTCAGGCGAATTCGAAGCTCGCTTATCACTCGTGGCATAATTTGGAAATCCAATAAATTCCAATCACTTTATCACTGCTAATGTGTATAACGACGATTCCATCTTTTCAGTTCTGCGCGGTCACTTACAGAGGAATAGTAATGTCAACGGCTCACGTGCTGAGCGAATACGCCGAGAAAATTGTCGCTGGCTTGACGATTTACAATTTGCAAAATAGGTTAGTCCGCCAATACCGAAAAACGGAAGAAAAGTACTTTTTCCAATGCAAATATATATTCATAAACAAACGAATAAATATTTTTAAAAAACAATATATATATATATATATATATATATATATATATATTCATTTGACAATTCGAAAAAGTTAAATGTGAGAAATAATAAATAATACGCAAAATAATAAAATAAATAAATATGAGTAATAATAGAATCATACACAAAATAATAAATAATACTCAAAATGATAAAAAATTAAATGTCAGTAAAACGAAATATGAATAATAATAATAATAATAATAATAATTTGGGGTCGTTCCAATCATCGATCAGGTATCCGGAAATTCTGGACAACATAATCGATCGTACCCTTGGCGCAGATGCCTACGTCTCCGACGAGCTCACCCCCCGTGATATATTTTATCGCGAGGTCAGTACGATTCACCAATTGCTCCCGGAGTTGGTCAATAGCGCAACAGAAATTACTCAATCCGAGAAATTAACGCAACAAGTGTCCAAGTATATATTACAAGTCAACGCAATCTTGCTCGTGAGTAAAAATAATGATTTTGCAAAAATTTATCGTTTTGAAAATCATTTTTCAAAAATATATCGTTTATCTTTTTTTTATTTTTTCTTTTTTTGCACTCAAGGGAGTCCTACACGAAGTCGTGAAGTATCGTCAGCAGAACGCCGAACGTTACGTCCCCGCAGGATGCGGGTGGAGCGGAATTACCGAGTATTTGCCGTGGACGGCGGCAACGGGCCAACAAGGTTTGCGCGGCTGTTTGAACACGATGGTGAGTCTGACAATTGTCGAAGATCGTAATAACGTTTCAATGAAAAATAAAAAATGATAATTCAAAAAACAATATTTTCTTTGAAAATATTAATATTTGTGTAAACGGAAATAATAATAATATTATTTCAATACACCGAGGAAATAAGTTAAACGAGCAGAAATCGGAGACCATTTTTTTCAGTGATTTTTAGATTCGATAATTATTTTTGAATAATCGTTACTGTTGTTAAATAAATCGTAATAATACATTAATTTATAAATTCGTTATTTGTTGATAATTCATTTATCGAACGTTTAATCAATTTATAAATATACAAATAAATTTTATTGTTGTTGTATTAACATTATATTAATTTTTATGGACGATTTATTCATAAAAGAAGAGAAATAAAAAACAAGGATACCTCATTTGTAAAAACAACGATTGTATTAATAATCATTGTTTTTTCATCGTTATTATTGTCAATGTTAACATTATTATTGTTGCAACGCGACAGCAAAACTTGACGCTCAAACACGGTATAACGGGGACGAACGATTCGGCGCTGAGAAACGAATTGAGCGAGCAGGTGGTCGGTCTCATCGACCTGATCCTCGATGGGAGGAAATGTCACCTCGAGAGCATACGAGGAACGGAAAAATTCGAAATCCTACTAAAGCAATACGAAGCCGAACGCACCAATCTTATACAGCCGTTGAGTACGTGTTTCATCCGTCAACAATTATTGTTTCATTGAAATATCGATGTTTTTCTCCCTTTTTTTTTATTTTATTTTTATATTTTTTTACAAAATTCATCATTTTCTTTCACCATCATTTTTGCAGTAAAAGACGAGCAGTACGAGAACGCGGCGATGCTCGCCGAAAAGTATTGCGACTTTGCGTCTCTCGTGCAAATCTGCGAGCTCACGGACAACAAAACGCGTCTCAACAATTACATGGAGAGATTCGCTTCCCAGGATTTCGTGGAATTTGTATTTTCTTGGTGATTAACTTTTTTTTTACTAAATTTACGTTTTTTTTTTTTCAATATTTTGTAATCTTTTGATTTTCCAAATTTTCTTTTATAATTTTTATTTCATTTTCGATTTCCAAATTGTTCAAAATCATTTTGATTTATTTTTTTTCGGAGATATTATGAAACATTTGATGACGTACGAAGAGATTTCGATTGATCAGGTATTTAAAGAACGGACGACAAGGCCAGTTGGTCGAACGCTGCCGACGTCCTGGCGCAATCGAGTTGACTGAAAAATTATCGGAACACCCCTCGCTCTCCTGGGTCCAGGCTGCGTTGACTGATGAGCTCAGATTGGCTGCGAATACACTGCACTCCCTAGCCGTTCAGGAAGTCGAGCTCGCCAAGAGAAAAAAGGTTAGATATAATAAACAAATATAACTCAACCGTGTACTTAATTTTGGTCACGTGGTTGATCCACAACGAAAAAACAAAACTTTATTTTCTCAAAATTCGTAAAAATGAATAAAATCCTGACCGATTTTTTAATCGTATTTTAATCGTGAGATCAATTTTTTGAATCTATCAATTTCTGCCTTAAACATGTCGTTATAATGCTAATAATTAATGAAAAAAAAATGTTCAAATATAATTGATGAAAAAAAAGTAAAATATCATGTAATCCAGAATTTCCGGTTCCCGGTACTACACGTTTGACCTTCCTCTTCAATTTGTCTTGCACACAAGGACGAATCGTTTTTTTGTTAATGTTCTTTTATTTTTCTTTTTTTAGACAATGTTATCCTTGGCGAAATTAGCTCTTCTAGGCTCAGAAGAGACCGAGGATGAGATAATCGAGGGTTTGAAGGGGATCAACCACGAACTGGCTTTGATCGCCCATCAGGACGACGTCTCGGAGACCGTACTTGAGACTTACGGCTATGACGTCAATAAACTTCGCGTCCTTTCACCCAGCGAGCTCATCACGGTAAATTTGAGAATATTTCTCCGCGTGCGAGAATTCTTTATCGTTGTCATTACTGCGCGATTCAAGGTTCGCCCGATTGATCCGCTTTAGAAGTACTAATTTTATTAAAAAAAGCTGAACAAATTTTTGTTTCCACGAATTAGAGCTTGCGTTTGTTTGATTAAATAATTATTTTTATTCGCTTTTGTATAATACATGGATAATCGTGAAAAAAATCCTAAACATAAAAAATTCTTTAAAAAGTAATTTTATTCACGTTTATCAAAAACGGAACTACCGCTGATTGGTATTATTTCAATCATCCCTATATTATTATTATCGTTATCATTTTTGTTTTGTTTGATCTATTTCTTTTTTATCCAACAAAACTTATCCAGCCTGTTTTTTTTTGTCTTTAAAAAAGCTGTACTCGTGCGAAGAAAACGCAGTGGCCAATGAGTATGATTTTAAGAAAGCCCTCGATTTGTTGGAGTACGTGGAACCTGAGGAGGAGAGATCCGCTCTGAGGCTGCGAATTTGGGCTCGAGCTGCGCGCCGCGATCGTTGGGATACAGTGACTAAAAATCCTGAACAACAAGTCAAAGAAACGATGTTTTTCAAGCTGATGGAACTTTCGCACTTCCTCGGTAATTAACTCGAAATTCCCGACCATCATGATGAAGCATCCATCGAAATGGCATAACTGCTAAAAATCAATCATTTTTCTCTATTTACCACAATACTTATGAATATTCTATCGAGAATTATAAATCCACGAATTTACAAGAATTTTTGAGATTTTTTAATATCCATCCAGAGAGCTGAATTATATTCGTTATTTTTTTTTGTTTTTGTTTTTCAGGCGGTCAAGTGGACGAATTTTTGCCACCGGTGGAGATGCTCTTTGCCGAGCCGGAGCTCGGTGCGCTCGCAGCCGCGACGAATTTCCAGTTTCTCATAAAGCTCGTTTACGAGTACGCGTATCGCGTCTGCGTTTACAAGCGTCAAAATTAGCGTTTAAAAAAAAGAAAACAATAAATGATACGTTAGTTTTTTCTAATAAAATTGTCTCTCCGTTCAAAAGAAATATCTTACTTTTTCTCCAGCTTTTCTCCTCGCGTACAAGGCTAAGTGTAATAATTATTAGCGAAATTCTCGTTGATTTTCCGATAAGCGAGGAGAATCGTGAGAGCGGCGAAAACGTTTGGGAGAGTCGACGAATCCCGAGAGGTGCCACGGGAACATTGCGAATTCCCCATGCGTATTATATACCTGATGTGGTCCGGAGTACGACAGTCGATTTCTGAAGGAAAAAGAAGAACATTATTCGTAAACGGTTTGCTTCGATCCTTGAATATCACGAGGTGAGAACAAAATGAAGGAAAATTAGAGAAATTACCGGCGCATTGTTTTTTCGACGAAACTCCGTTGATTTCGTAATAAGTCGTGTTGGTACAGATCGCCTCGTCGTTACACGTGGCGTAATCGACGAACGTCGTTTCGCTGTGACCGGACAAACGTCTGCAGTAGAGATCGTTCTGTCTAACGTTGTTTCTTTTCTTGTTCCAAGTACAGATCTCGACGGTCCCGTAACCGACGTTGTGCACCTTTGAAGTATCAACGAAAACAATAACAATAATTTTTAAAAATGATTATAACGATTATAACGTTGATAAATCGAAAGTTTCCGATTGCTCACAGTGACGACGACCATCCGCGTATTCCTTCTCCAATGTGGATGCAATCGATAAACAATCGACTTTCTCGGAGCGACGTAATCCTCGACCTGATATTTCGGGTTCTCGGTCGCATTGGCGCTGCACTCGGGAGCTCGCAAAACTCTCGTCACTGCGGACAGACGTTATTCGTTTTTATCGTTTTTCCAATTTTTTAAAATTTTTATATTGAATATAAAATTTGTTATTTTTAATTTTTATATTATTCTTATTCTTTCCTTATTCTTCGGTCATAAAGATTTAATTTTTAAAAGGATGAGATAGAGATGTAATTATCTTCTGTTTTTTTAAGGTTATGGATGCCGTTCGATCGTCTGTGTGGCACGTGTTTCTTTACCCTTGGCAAGTACGTCGATTACGTCGTTTACGCCCGAAGTTTTTACCAGGTGATCTTCCTCCGTCAGCAAAAAAGGTTCGAATAATTTTGCATTTGCCTCCGACGCGTAATAAAGGAAGTGTACATCTGTAATGATAACGATGAGTGGCATTATAAATTAGACGATGAAACAATGCATGTTATTCGAGAAAAAATATAGAAACAACAAAAAACAAAAATGGATGGGACCATTAAAACATTGTTACCCGGATGTTTGTCTTTGAGCTCTTTGATTAACTTCAAGATGGTTTGCTGATCGACCGTGTTAAAGGCGACCCGTGGTGCGAGAAAAATAATAACCTGTCCGAGGCTACCGATCTTGTGCGCCTCGTGTTTCTCTCGCCAAGTAGCATCGAGATACATTGTAATCCGAGTCAGAACATTGGCAAAATTAATCCCCGAGGGCCCTGTGAAAATATGAAATAAAAAAGAAACTCGAATCGACAGATCGATATTGAAATGACATTTCGATATATCGATATTAAAATTCCATTTCGACTTATCGATGTATCGAAATACCGTTTCGATGTATCGATATAAAAATACAATTTCGACATTTCGATGTATCGACAGTGCAATGCCATTTCGATACATCGATATTAGCCGGTTAAAAAAAATACTAAAAATTAAAAACGAAGGATCGAGCTCGAAACCTACACGTATAATTGTTTAAGTTGGCCAGAGCATAATGTACACGCGCCGTACTCTCCGTCGCGTTGAAAAGCCAATCGCCCGAGGTACCATGAATGAGTCCCATCCTCGATCCAAAAATCGATACGTCCAAATCGTCCACCAAAACTCTGATAATTCGACAATCCTTTATAATCGTTATCAACATGTTTGTCAACGTATTCGATAAAGAGTTTGCTACGATCGTTGTTTTTAAATTATTAGTTCGATGATCTTACGACAAAAAATCGGCGGTGTAACTTGTCGACCAAGCACCGTCGAAAGCGACGAGAGCTTCGATCCTAGGACGAATATTTTCGTTTTGAGGACATCGAAGCTCGCTGAACAAATTTCGTATCGTGTAAGAATTGAACGTTTTCACCGCGTGTTTGACCATCTCGTTGAGCGCCTCCTCGCTCATGTAAGCGACGCTTTTACGATACGCCAAAATTTGCGACGTCGCGTACGTTTGCTCTTCCATAATCGTTATCGGCGCGACGTTCCAGAAAACTCGTCCGCGATCGCAGGCCCGCGTGCTTCCGTCGAAACCGGACGATGCCTCGTTGTAATAATAAATGTCGAGCACTTGGCTGAGTCGCAAATTCGGAAATTTGTCCACCCAACCCGACAATTTCTTCGCTATTATCAGACCTTTCGAAAAAAAAACGTGATAACAACAAAGTTTTAATAACTGTTTTCAATGAGTGAAAATGAAAAATAGGATACATGTGAACACATCGATATAATTATTTACACTTAATTCAACGATCATTTTTGTCACGTAATATATTATTTGTTATTATTTATTAACTATAACAATTCAATTATCCCTGTTATTATTGTAACAATTTCATTTTACTTTTGATTTATTTTTTATTATTTTTTTCTTTTTTTATTCGCGCATTATTCTTTTAATTGTTAATTAAATCTTTTTATTCTTAATTGTTATTGTTCCTTACCAATAACTTATATTGGTAAACAATTATTTTACTAAAAAACAATATCTTTTTTACGTTTCCGGCGTAACAAGGATTGGAAATATCAACGCACTAGGAAGAGAAAATTTTCACCAATAGTTTACGAAGATTTGCATTATTATTATTATTATTGTTATTGTTTAAATGTTGTTTGGAAGTTTTGAATTTTGATTTTAACGTTTTTCATTTGCTCACCATCCACGCCCCCGATCATTTCCGCCCTGGTCGCATCGAAGGTACCGTCCCGGCCAACGAGATAGTAAATATTCGGGCGCATGGAACTGTTCCAAAATCCTGTTGCACCGAGGACCATCCGGTTTCCCTCTATCGGGCCCTGATACACCGCCATCTCGGCGAGATCGCCTGTCCAATGAAAAAAAAAATTTGTAAAAAATGCTAGACGTAAACAATGAAGATTTTTAATATTTAAAAAATGTAAAATAGATTTTTAAAATATTTAAAAAATAGTAATAATAATAATATTTATTTTTATTAACAGTATTGTAAATTATAATTGATAAATAATAATTCACCTGCAACGGTCGAAACCCAAACATTGTCAATGTGGGTAGTCGATTTCTTGATCATCCTGAGCCACATGGATCTGTCTAAAGCCATTTGATTTTTAGGCAAAACAAGATCAACCTCCTCCTCGTTGTAATTAACGCTATCGAGGCTCTTATCAATCTCTACAAGAGACGAATTCATTCCCAAGTACGAAATTACGAAAATTGAAAAGGTTTTATGTTTCTTCAACCGGTCAATTTTAGTGTCAGTGAAGTTTTTGTTGTATTGCGATACCTGAAATTTCGGAATAAGCCGATCCGAGCAAAAGTTTAACCGTCACGTTCTGAGGTTGAAGGGCAGCGGCGATGGCTGAGATAACGGTGCCGAGGGAAATTGTACCGAAGGGGGTCAATACAACGCCGTACTCCAGGGGACACATTTTTTGCTCTCGCGGCCTCACTCCAGCTGTGAAACAACAATTTATTGGTTCGTTTGTTAAATTTTATATTTATTTATTTATTTATTGATACTTGACCAGTGTCGATTTTTTTCGTATTTATTTATTTAGTTTTTTTGTCGTTTTCAATTAATGTTTTTCACAAACATTTTTTTATAATTGAAAAAGTATTAAATATAATTATTATATTACGTTTATATTTATTAATTCATACTTTTTCATTAATCTATTTCTTCATTTGTCCCCGTGTCCCTTATACGAGATTTGTTAAAAAAAGTAATGTTCCTTTTTAAATTTAGCGGGCTACGTGAATTCGATTTTCGATTTTTTTTTTCGTCACAATATTAAAAAAAATTCTTAAATTATTTGTTTATTTGTTAAGACTCATTACATCACATTGATGTTGATCAACTTTCGTGTTTATTAACTTTATTAGTTTCGTCATGAAATTAGTGTTTCCCTTTTTGCCCCTTTTTAATAACTTTTTAGTAACCTTTTTTTTTTGTCTTTTATTTCTTACCGGACAATTTGTCGGTGACGTCTTCAGTGCACAATTTGTCATGATCGGCATCATCGTGTTCCCATATGGTGTTGGAAACGGCGCGATGAAGAGCGCATCGTTCCTCCAATGTGAGAGCCTCGGAAGGGAACGCGCGAGGATTTCCGGGGACCAATTCCTCGACTATACGATGCTTGAAACGTTGGGATCCCGTGCCACCGAAAGGCAACACGCCTTCCTTAACATCCACTTTTGAATAATTCTCGACACCATCAAATTTGAATCTGCCGAAACGTTTATAATATTTGAATTTCTCGTTAAAATTTTTTTTTTATTCTCTTGAGAATGCTTATCGTCAGCGACAATACGAACGCTGTGTAATTGTTGTTAACAATACCTGTGCAACAAAGAGGAAGACATAGTTCTCATATTCATCGAAGTTTCAGAATATTTTTCAGCCTTTCTCACAATGTCGATTATTATTTGTAAATTCATCGGCAAATGGGGACCCAGAAACGTCACATTTTCGTAACATTCTCGAAGATATTCCGGTATCGTCTTTTGCGAAAAAACCATAGACGCTAAAAAATGAAAAAGATTTTATATATTCGATTTGTCAATTTTTTTTTTTTTTTGTATTTAATATATTATAAACAATCATTTCTTCAAACGATATTTCGTTCACTCTTGTTATTTTCGTTTGGTTAAGCTTTGTTTATAATCAAATAATTGTTTACAACGAACCACAAAACGTTATCAGCAACAATCCCTTCAAATCCATTTTTCGTTCGGTCTCATTCCATTTTTAAAAATGTTATTTTAGTCGTCTTTTTATTTTACGTTTTTTTAGGTTATTCCCGTATTTCCAAATTAAATTGGAGACGTAACCGTAGACGCGTTCACACCTCGCTTGTACACAATGAAATCGTGTGAATCACGGAGATCGGAGCTTCAATGACGCTTCTACGTTCTTTCCCGATAAGATAAACCCTTATCGGATCTCCCACGTCGCGTTTTCATTTTCAGAGGTCCCTCACCTGCCGCGCCAAAGAGCGGGATAAAAGTACAATTTTTTTTGGTCAATGAGAATTTTTTTTTCCTCGCTCACTCGGATAATGGATTTGTTTTCTTTTTTCCGTTCGCGTTTTCCATCATCGCATAGTGTCGAGCGCTATGTTGCGAATGATGTAGCGAGATAACCTCAATCTTAACGATCCGCACGGAATTGATCTTCCTATCTGTATTCTTCGCAACTTTTTTTTTTTTTTTTTACAAATTTGATACTTTTATTCGCGTTAACGAAAATTACAGTTTTTTCTTCATATTATATTTACAACTTGCGCTCGATAGCGCAACGAGAATATAAGTTAAGCGTGATTTCAGCCTGGAAATCAGATGAAGGGCTTGCAGAGCGTAACGGTGTGGTCGACGCCGCAAGACACTTTGCGCACTTGGGCTCCGATCGATACCTGCAATATTTCATCGATCACAACTTAAAAATCTTCGACTGAACAATTTTGCGTGAAAATTGGAAAAATGAAAAAACGCAAATAAGATAATACATGAAAAATTGTTAATTTTTTACTAAAGTTGAAATATACTTGCTTACCTAAAATATAAATAAATTTTTCAAGATAAAAATAAAAAACATTCTCAAATTTACAATTTCGTTAACATTGATTCGCAGTCGGAATAAAATGTATACATTTTTAATGTTTAGTTTTGTTAGTTTGTTATTTTTCTCTACGTAGGAATATCGAATATTGCGTTATATCCTTGTCGACATTCTTTATTTTGTATTCATTTCGTATCGTACCTTTAAGGGAAAAAATTGATCATCGGCATGTCCAAGCCCGAGGGAGCCAAACTTGTTTCGTCCCCACATGTAGAGGTCGCCCATATTCGTTACAGCTCCGAGATGATCAATGCCGCAATAAACTTTCGATACCTGTCGAAAATGACAGAACTTCATAAATTTTGGGAAAACAAAAACCAAACTCGAACCGTCGTTGAACGGAACATTCTGATTCTTTTTAGTATTTTATAGAATTACCGAATTTTGTTGTTCTTCGAATAAACAAAAAAAGTTACGTATCGTTCACGTACTAATATAAATTATAATTATTCAATTGGTTATCAAACCGCATCACGATTAATCAGGGATAGCTCGATTTCTCAAAAAATCATTTTTTTCCATTACCTGGACATTTTTTTCGTAGGCGTTCGCACCGAACAACGTGGGGGGAATGAGGGTCGGTTTTTCACACATGCGAACTTCCGGTCCGAAGCCGAGTATGCCGTAGCCCCAAACGTAAACATGCCCTGTACCTAAAAATCAATTATCTTTTTCAAAAATTGTAAATGGGGAAACACAATGAATTTTTGAAAGCGTAAAATCGGATTTTTGTTTTTCGAAGTAAAAAGTGGACTCACTGTTCAAGAGCATGCAAAAACTACCACCCGCGGCAATGTCAACTACGTGTCCGATTTCCGGCGAAATCTCGAGCTCGGTTGCGATGTTTATTTGACGATTTTCTCCCGTCACCGGAAGTTGACCGTACTCCGCATTTCCCCATCCGAACAACTTGCCCTTGTCTGTCATTAATTAAACAACAACGTTGGCTTTTGCAAATTTATAAAAATAAAGGTTTGATAACAAAAACACAAATTTTTGGGTTTAGGTTGAATTTCAATTTGAAAATTCGTCAATGTACAAATGTGAGAAAAAACAAACCAATTTTTGGAAAACATTATTCGCATTGACTATAAATTGTTTTTCTTTGCTTTGCGTTTTGCCATCATTGTCGACAACACTCACCACTCAGAGCCAAAACGCAGTCTGCGACGCCTGCCACTTTGATTATATTTTGGCCCGCCAAATCTCCCTTGACGAGAGAGGGTTGACTCTCATTTTTGTAATGGGCAAGAGCGGTTTGGCCATCGGCACCCCAACCAAAGGTGTACACGTTTCCTTTCTCCGTCAAGAGAGCACTGCGAAAGGCAAGAAGAAAAGAAGAACTTGCGCTGAGTCTCAATGCGTTAGTAGAAATAGACACAACAATACTAATAATAATGACAATGAGCTCTAAGCATTTAATTTGTAATAATTCTGTAAAATTGAACATTTGTTTGTGCTCTTTTTATTTTATTTTCTTTCATCAGTACTTATCAACGGGGGAAACGTGGAAGGATGGGAGTCTTACCTGTGATCCTGACCAGCAGTGACAGCAGTAATGCGCTCCCCCTTGGCACTGGGGATCCGATAAACCACTTGGCTCCCTCTGTACTCTTCGTTATCTATAATTGGCCTGCCGCATTGGCCATAGCCGTTGTTTCCCAGTGTGAAGACACCCTCGTCCGTGAGGATCAACGTGTGGGCCCTCCCTGCCGCCAGGCCGAGCACTCGTGACGATCGCTCCTTCAGTGGCAAGTGTATCGGTCTTGGCACCGGAATAATATCGTTTCCATACTTTTTGTCATCAGCGTCGAAACCTGTTGGAGGTTGTTTCCTCGTGCATTCGAAATTGGCAAAAAAGGAAATTCTGGAAAAACCTGGGAGTGCCGAAACTGACCGATCTGGGAGTCCGTGTTGATGCCATTTCCGTAGACGATGATACCATCCTCGGAATGCACGCCGAACAACGTGAAACCATAGCCGCACGCAATGTCAACTACTTGGTGATGCTCACCAAAGTACAGCCTGCTCGGCTTAGGTATGTACGACGCATCGGCCGTTTTCATAGTACGACCCAGCGTACCCAATGCACCATGGTCCGCCAGACCCCAAACATAAATTCTGCGCTGAGTGGATTCGCCGGTCGCATACTGAAATACTGTGACGAAAAGCATTGTTCGTTTCTTTTCCATGGTAATTTTGGAAGAAGCAATACACAGGTGGAATCTTATTTACGAAATTTGAAAAGTTTCTTTTTTGTTCGGTTTTTGTATATATTTCATGCTGAAAATAATATTTTCAGTGCACTGATGATATTTGGAAATCTTTTCAACGCCTTCTCTGATATAAGATATCGTGACAGTGGACAACAGCCAAATATGCCGGTAATTTGATAATATGAGTTACTTAATTTGGTCCCCCAACTAATGAACTTCAAATTGATTTATTTATTTCTAATATATGACTAATTATCCAACATTATGATGTTATCAATATTACTTTTCGTTTTCATTATTATTACCGATGTTCGAGAATAATGAAAATTGATTTTGTAGGTTAACTTACGAGGGAGGCTGCCGCCCTTCGACTTGGGCGGAAGTTTATTCTTCTTCGGGGCTAGGCCTTTGTTACGACGCACGATCATTCGCGAGTACGTTGTCAATGTGTTTAACATGTTTTTTACAAATATTTTTTTCGCTGCAGGGGTAGACGTTATTCGTCAAGAGGTTGGTTGGAATTTCGCGGATTTCAGCGAGGTTATTTTTGCTCCTCGCTGTGCTTGACCGCCATGCGACGATTCACGATATCTCAAATCACGGTTTGTTATTTTAGGCCTTTTAATTTGCGTTATTTAGTCGTATTGCTTATTTTTTAAACGACGACGTCGCTTCGAACGACGCGAAACTGAATTCCGGAAGTTCGAGCACGTGGTGGTGCGTTAAAAATGCTGCGATTGGCAGACGCTCGAGCCGACGAAATCTCTGGAAGAGAGACTCGTGCGGAAGTAAATTTGCCTGAAATCGAAGCTTCAACTGACAAACCAATAGGTGGCATCACCAACTCTTGGAATCTGCTCTTACCGACTGCAGAAAATAATGGCTTTCTGCTTTTTACATTCATGGTAAGACAAAGCGGGAAAATGAGAATGTTTGTTTTCGTAAACACCGAATAATACAAATTGTATGAATTATCTATCGAAGTTATTGAAATAAATTTCGATACACTTGTCGTTTTACAAAAACATTATCTTCTTTTTATTGTCGTCGTTATTTCGGAACAGTACAAAATTACAAAGTACAAAAAGATAAAAATACATGTCGACTAATATCGTAGATTCTTCAAATTTTAAGTTTAAGATTTTTCACGTCATTTGATTTCGATATTTCACATAATTGACAATCCTACAGTATATAAACCAACGCAATAGAGGTCTCCAAGGAGAAAAGGAATAATATTTTCGCGGCGTGTTAATTGCTTCCGTTAATTATTCATTTATCTAGTTAAATTTACCCCCCTGCACCACAATCCCAAAAAATCGTGGGAGAGAAATACATTCACAAAAGCGAAACGATCTCTCGATCCCGAACCCAAATAAGTTTCTTTACTATATACGTATATATTACAAATATCAAAATATATTATTATATGTCGATCAATCGAAATATATTAATTCAATTAAAATATATATTAATTCAATTATAATGGGAGGAAACCATCGACTAATTTAATTCGATGGTTCTTAAATTTATTTACATTTGGCAGGTACGTGGAAGCGTGCGCTCCTGAACGATTTTCTTCGCTGAATAATCACGCGAAAAACATTGTATAATATAAAAGTTTGTAGAACAAAAATCTCATCGGAAATAAAAACAACAATAAATAATGACATTTCTAAATTCGCTATTATAAATAGATACATTAATGAATATGTAAAACGAACGGAAAAAAAAAAACAAAAACTCATTCAGTTTTATTTAAATATTTAAAAACTATAATAATATCGATAACAAAAAATACGAACAAATCTAAATGTAAAGAAATTCGTTATTCTCAAAAACAAAACGATATTTCTAATTATTTTGAATAATGGACGGAACAATAATAAATAATATATTACACTATTGAGTTGACTTAAATCTGGCATAACCTCCAAAAGAGATTGCTCCACCTCGAAACTTTAATTGCCCGTATTTCGAAAACTTTTTCATGAAATTGAATGAAATTTGGACGACGGTTGCAGAAACGTGGCACGGTTGCAGTAACATCACGCATCACCACCCTGCATCCTCCGAAATTATTTAAAAGTTGATATCCCATTTGTTTCGAGCGTAAACCCCCACCCTTTACCCCAAAACTAATTAACATTTCTACGAAATAAATATCTATTTCCATAAAAAAGTAATATTGCACCGCCGGCCACTATCGCCCACTGTGTCATTCAACACGTCTTGATCAGTAACTTGTAATAACCTCTATACGTACATCAGTATACTTGATATATCATTAAAATCCATCGGAATATCTTTTGTTTTATCGACTCCAAAACCGCCCATTCTTATTTCATTCCATTCCGAAACATTTTTTAATATCAGCCGATCCGAAAGTGCTTGAGTAGTCCGATTTAACTGTGACACCCTCTATATTCATTTCGGACACTTGTACTAAAAAAAATGATCGTAAATCGCGCCTCTGATAGTAAATCTAAAAAATACATACCCGATCAATGAACTTCTGCAAACGCTTAGAGCGTTGCGTTTAAATTTATGCTTTAAATAAATAAATAATCATAATTATTATAAGTGTTAATAACAATTATACAAATATAAATAATAAAACACTAATAATTATGATAATACACGTATAACAAATAAATTGAAAAATAAAAATTAGTTATTTTTGTGGGAATCACGAACCAAGACTTTTTCGTCGACTTTTTTCGCTACTGGGTGACAAAACAGTGACGAAACTTTCGCTCTCGCTGTCGCTAGTTCGAAAGAAGTTCGACGATCTCTCCTGACAATTGCTCGAACTAAGGTCGTTTCCAAAAGTGAAGGTGGGCTTGATAACGGTGTTCCTCATGTTGAAGTCGACCCCGGAGTCAACGCTTTTGGAGAAATTCGACGCGTCGGACAAGCGTCGTCGAAAGTTGCCGAAGAAAACACTATCGGTGCCGACACTTTCGGCGCCACTTTCGCTCGCGCCGTCGCACATGGATTCGGTTTCGTCAGTTTCGGAGAGGCTCCCGGCGTTTTCGCCGCGTGACAACAGCAATTGCTTATGGGACTCGTTGCTATCGGTACTGCTGAGGTAACCACTGTCCTCGACCTTGCCCAAGGTCATCGCAGGCTTACGAACGATCGAAGTGATGTTTTTAACTGGACAAGTTTTGTCGCTGCGGTCGTTGACGGTTGTTCTTGCAAAATGACCCGTAGGACGATTTTGTGACAACATCGCGCTGGATTCGACGTTAGGACGCTGACTGGATGAAGATTCGAGGTTATGTCGCTGACTCGACGAAGATTCGAGGTTATGTCGTTGACTCGATGAAGATTCAAGATGGCGCCGCGCACGCGCGTCGAATTCGAGCTTCCACGGTGGCGCCACTGTCGGTCGCCATTTCGGACGCGAGTTACGTCCGATCGAAGGATCGATCGTTTCTTCGTCCTGACACCTTGAGTTTTCCGTTTTTTCATAATTTCGAGACATGTCCATCCTCATCCCCAGACATGGAATCCCTACGCCATTTGCTTTTCCAGATTCGTCGAAGACAGGAGAATCGTCGCCGGCCGTAGGGTCACCCGCGTCGCGCTTACTCCTGTCCAACTCGTTTTTTGAACCCGCCATCTCCCCACCATCTTCCATCGGATCATCATTCAAGTATTCGACTCGTCGCGGAGGCTTAGGCTTCTGATAAATCTCCTCAGATGGCGGTAACGGCACGACGTCCGGATGGTTTTGAGGCTTCCGCTGTCTCTTCGCCTGCCTCGAGTCCGGAGTCAAATATCTGAAAACCATCGAAACGAAAGTCTACCGTCATTTACCGTCGGTCGGTACGTACGAAAAACTTCAGATTTGAGGTTATGTATCCGCGATGCATACACACCGCCATCTTGAATAGCGAGTTTCTTTCGCGTTTTCCTGATATCTCTTTTACGGAGACGCTGATAGTCTAGCTAAATATATAAATTTATCTTTCTTTTTTTTTGCACAAGATGGCGGACCGTGAAAAGTGAAAATTGCTTTAAGGGAATGACGAACACGTTGGAAACTTTTGACGCGGCACCTCGTTACGTCGGTAATCACAATTTTGGGATTTTGCGCGGCGAGTGACTACCGACGGATGGCGCGCTCCGCACGCGAATTCGGCCGCGAACTCTCGACTTTTCGAGCGAAGAATCGTGGCAGGACAATTGCCGAGCGCTGAGCGTGCCCGCGTGTGATTATTTACCTGTGGATTCATTACGAGCGCAGCGTCGAGAAAAGACGCGCGTAGTTTCGTCCCAACGAAAACACACACGTATATGTACGTGTGTCAACCGATACTCACAAACATATAAGTGGTAAATACTTTTCGGGAAAACTATGTGAGATATCAATATGAATCTAACGCCATTATGTAAGTTAAGGAAAAACCTTGTCCAAACACACCCATTGAATCTCTATAGTATATAAGAAGCTTACTCTATGACCTTCAAATTTCGTGATTTTTGAGATTCCGGAAAAGTGGCCGGGGTAGACGAACATTTTTTTTCTGTTTTAAAAGTATTAAAAGGGTCTGTATAATCGGAAATTTTTAGCTGATTACGAATATCAACGAATTTTCGTCGAAAACACTGCACACAG
>JAPYZI010003414.1:0-18189 GCA_030523105.1 Ophioninae sp. A BG-2022a | reverse complement strand
ATAGTCCCCAAAAAGCTGTTGGTACGTATTTTTGGTTTCGTTTGGGTTTGTTTAGGTCCCAGAGTTGGAAAAAAATCCAATTTTCGAGTGAAAATTCATAAGATGGTGAGAGAAACGAAAATTCCTATTTTCAGAATATCGGAAGCGAGGATAGTCCCCAAAAAGCTGTTGGTACGGATTTTTGGTTTCGTTTGGGTTTGTTTAGGTCCCAGAGTTGGAAAAAAATCCAATTTTCGAGTGAAAATTCATGGGATGGTGAGAGAAACGAAAATTCCTATTTTCAGAATATCGGAAACGAGGATAGTCCCCAAAAAGATAGTCCCCAAAAAGCTGTTGGTACGTATTTTTGGTTTCGTTTGGGTTTGTTTAGGTCCCAGAGTTGGAAAAAAATCCAATTTTCGAGTGAAAATTCATGTGGTGGGGGGATAAACGATAATTCCTGTCTTCAGAATATAGGAAGCGAGGATAGTCCTCGAAAAGCTGTTGGGTACGTGTGTGCAGTAACTCGCGATCAGGTGGTGCGGTTTGGCCACCCTTCTCCTCCTGCCCTTTCCCCCCCTCCTTTTCCCGGAACCGGCTTTCATCATCTTCTTATTCTTCTCCACTTCTTCTTGTGAACTGCGTTTCCTTTCTCCTACCGTATAAATCTCCGCGGCACGCGATGATCGAAAAATATTGCGAGAATATATCAGGCGTGTCGGCACCCGTGAGCCCTTCTACCCTTCTCCCTTACCTACGTTCGAACGTTAGAACGTATACGTATTTTTATGTCCCGAAATGGGTGAGTGTGAGTTTCCGAGCCGATTCCAGGGAAGGTGCCTTATTCCTATGGGCTGTACACGGCTTAACCTCGAAGTGTGGAGGAAACGGCAGATACAGCACATATACGAGAATAAAAGAGATGGGGGAAACAAAAAATGGACGAGTGAGAGAAAAAGAGAAGAAAAAAAGGGGGGAAAGTAGGACAGGGGTGGGGGGTAAGAAGGGGGTTGAGAAAAGCTGGGGTGGAACGACGTCTATATCCCGAGACAATGATATGTGACCCAAGCAATATCAATAATTTTCGCATTTTTCTGCCGTATATTCTCAGCGCACGAGGATCCTCTTGTTTCTCTTTCACACACACGTATATATTTACGATTTTTTGTATTATTAATGGATTCGAACGAAACTTCGATTTTTATTTTTTTTTATTTTTATTATTATTGAGAAGTTATCAATTGTTCGGTAAACGGGATTGACAAGCGTAATCGACTGAAAACGGCTTCGCTTGAAGTTATTTTGTTTTTGGTTTTTTTTTTTTTTTTTTTTTTTTTTTTTTTTTTTTTTTTGGTTTTTTTTGGTCACCGGATGAATCTTTCTATGACACTTTTGCTGAAAGAGCAATAGGGTGGAGGAGCTTCCTCGGTGGTCGTTCAATTGAGCTTCATCGAAGAATCCTAAAATAGGTTTAATTATGATCACTCATAATTCATGAAAAATCACGAAAAATCTTTGAAAAATTAGAAAATATGACCTTTTTTGATCTTCAGAGTGGCTGAAGAATTTTCTTTTTTTACTGATGATTTTTTTTTCCTGGAGATAAATGGAAAAAGAAAAACAGAAGATGCCCCTTTTTCACCCATTTTTTAATGTTGATTTTCTCGTTGGTTTCTTCAGGAAAAAAATATCGAAAAAGAAAAAGAAAAAATGATCTTTTTTGATCTCAGAGTGACTAAAAAATTCTTATTTTTTACTGCTGATTTCTTCGTTGGCTTCGCTGGAAAAAAAAAAAATGAAAAAACAAAAGCAAAATCTGCTTTTCTTTAACCTCTAAAATAGTTTCAAAATTCCTATTTTGTAATACCGGTTTTCTCGTTGGTTTCTTCGGTAAAAAAAATGGCAAAAAACAAAATGTGGTCTTTTTTTGACCTTCGGAGTGACCGAAAGCTTTAACGAAGGGGAATAATAGTTCGATACCAATTAGCTGGGAAAGTGTGCCCGGAGGTTGATCGCCTCGTGTACGTTTCGTGGTAGGGCAGTAAAAAGAAACTGCCTTAGGTAGTAAGTAGGTATGCTTCCGGTATTAACTACCGCGTTTGGGAGCCCTCGTACGTTTTCTGGTGAACGACGCAAGGGCTGTTTTCTATCGGCGTGCATAGAAGGGTATTGGTGTCAGAATCAACGACACAGACATACGAAAGGTCCTTCACGGGAGAGGCGGAGGGATAAGGGAAAAGTCGCCAGTGGTCACCGTTAATTGAACACACCGCTCGTAACTGCTATAGCCCTACGATCTCCCTCGACCAAACCTCCTGCTCGTCCCTTTCTTTATCTCGGTACACAAAATTATCAGTCGCAATTTAGGACCATGCCAACCTTCCCTTCTTTCAGACTATTGGAGAATCGCAATTTCCGGTCTCGTAAAAAATCATGGCACAATCGGTTCTCCCTTTTTTTTTTTTGACAATTTATCAACTTCCTGTTTGGATTTCTTCAGAAACGGTTATGGCAAAAAATCGACAAATTTTTTAAACTCGTAAAAACAGATTTTTGTTGCCTGATGAATTGTAATTTCACAACAATTTGGAAATAATTTATCGACGTTGAAAGAATGATAAAGAATTATCATAATTACTAAATTATTGAGTGATTAAATTATTAAATGGAATTATTAGGAATAATCAAGAACTATCATAATTACTGAATAATTGAGTGAATAATTCTAAAATAATTAATTAATGTATCAAGAATTATTGTTAATCAAATATTGAAGAATTTTTGGTAATTTTTAAAATTTGCATTTATTAATACGTTAAGGGGGCATATGCTCGAGATGAGAATTAATGAGGTTCATTCGAGTCTATTCAGCGAGCCCGTACGATCCATTCATTTCCCGATCCTTCATTCCTAATCCCTGCCAACAATCATTTTCCCTTATCATTCTCATTACATTCCTACGTGGTGGCTATTATTTTCAGACGTAGCTCCGACGAGACTTTCGCGCAGTTTTCAACCCGCGGAAATAAATAAATTTTGGGTGTACACGGTCGAAAAAGGGGTAGCGAGGTGTTCCCTTTGCGAGGGATTTTCCACTAGAATTCGGGAGGTTAGGAATGATATCAGAATATCCAATGGCTCGTCGTGACCTCTAGATCCCAAGCACGAGTCAAGATTCACGGTAATTATTATCTAGTTTTCGCGATTATGCGAGACAAGGTCAATTGAATTAGAATTTCTCCGTGAGATTTTCCAGCCCTTTTGTTCGAAGCCCTTTGCTCGCCCTTTTCTCTTATTCCCAGCCTTTTAGGCGGTAGCGAAGGAACGCCCCGGGCTCGTCTCATTTTCATTATAAAATCAAGTAAGACCATACGTGACAAAATGTCTGGAACGATAACGAGAAGGAGCTACTGAATTTCCGTGATATTATTTTAATTAGTTCATTAATTTATCCGACCCCACTGTTCCATTCGCGTCTTTCCTCGAAATCCCCTTTTTTTCATTCTCTCCGAAAATTTATTGTAATTATTTACTGTATTTTAGTTAATTAATTATTTTAGAAAAATACATTAAATTATTATCCAATACGAGCCAACATAATTCATTAATTCTTCATTATTACCGTATTACATTAATATTTATTACAATAATTTATTAGACAAATAAATTAATTAATCGTGAAAAGACTTATTAATTATTGAATTAATAATTTAATGTAGTTTAATGTAATAGGTGAGTTAAATATCATGAAAAATAAATTATCAGCGAATCGATATTAATTTAAATAATTAATTAACAATACATGTACTAAGCTAACACTCATTAATTAATAGTTTATTATTATTCGTAATCTATTGCAGTAATTATTATTATTCTATGTTTATTCATTTATAACTAATGTCCGAGAATAAAATCCATGAATTACTAATACGTTATCATTCATAATTCGTTACAATAATTATTATTAATGCCTTTCTATTTATTTATAATTAATGGATGCTTCATAATTAATTACTCAATTATTTATCATTCAATAATTATACTTATTTTAGTATATAATAATAATTATCTTCTTTAAAAAAAAAACTAACAAAATTCCAAATAACGATACAATAAATATTTAAAAAATTGCAATAAAAAACGTCATTTTTGCGGTAAAGCCACATGCATGCGCAGAAAAGACTCGAATCTTTTGGGCGATTATCCGATGACTGGATCGTGGGTTCAATATCAAAAGGGCGCTGGCGTTTGTTTGGGTTTGTTTGGGTTAAGATCTCCTTTCCGATTGACGTTTTTCCCAAGTACTATTCAACGTCCAACAAAACATTTCGCATGAATATTTTCAGCGATTTGCCGAGTCCGTGAAGTAGGCGAAGAGGAAAGATGAGCAGGTTCGGACCGTCAGTAGAGACGTGAATTAAAAAGGGCTGGCGGGAGCCCTTGAGGCCCATCCGCGGTTAAGGGTTGGATAGGGTCCGAGAGTACGTGCGACGACCGCAAACGAAAAGCTTTATGACTCTAAACAGCCATCTCTCTCCAAGGTTCCCTTTTTCTCTTGCCCTTTCATTCGTCCTCGAGGAACGTCATACTCAGTGCTCTTTCTCACTTTTTGCTTCGTCATTCTTCCTCCTCCATCCTTCCAATTCCTATCGTATATCACCGCCTGCGGTTGTGAAACAATTCCAGGCCTTCGGGACGTGCCGTCAAAGGATTTAGGTATCGAGAGCCAGCGGCAGTTTTTAGCAGCCGGCAATAGCGATCAGTCGCCGCCCTTCGCGACCCCAAACCCAAAGAAGGTCGTTTCGATGACGGCCTTTCAATGACCCAGCTGTTAAAGCGGCCAAAAGGGTGAAGGAACTTCGGCAGGGATGTATGTCCTTCAACAATCCTTCAACGAAGAATCCACAATGGCTTTAGCGCATCTAGGAACTTCCATCAAAGGATTTAGGTACGAAGAACCCGGTCTAGTTTCCGGTAGTCTGTTATCGCGGTCTTTCGTGACTGGAAAGCCAAAAAAGGTCGTTTCGATGACGGCCCTTCAAATGACTCAGCTGCATACTGGCCAGGAAGTTTCCTAGTGGACAACGTCCTTCAAGGATGCTCCAGCAAAGAATCCTGTGACAAGGAACTCCACCTGAGCGAATCCCCAAATAGGAAGAGACGGCAGAGTGAACGACACGAATAATGCGTTCCTTGTATCGGAGGAGGATCCACTTTTCCAACGGAGGGTGGTTTAAGGAAAGATGATCAGAAAACCAGACACAGGGTCCAGTGTATTCGAAGGAAAAAAGCAATATCTCTCTCTCTCTCTTCCTCATTTCTTTTCGTCTCTCGATCTCTTCGTATCATCGTCCTTGTGCTCCAGGGATTGAACGCTCCGGCTAAGCTGCCTCTTCCTTTCATCCGATAAATCAGAAGTCGTAAATAACATTGAGCCGAGAAAGAGGAAAGCGACGCTCGTTGTATATAGAAAAGTCCACTCCGAGTAACACGAACGAAGAAATAAAGAGAACGATAGACTCGACCAAGGACCCTTCGTCTTCCACTATTTTAGCCCATGAGTGCTCACCACTTTTGCCAGTACCAACACCCGTACCTTCTTTCCCTCGCCCACGCGATCCTCTTCCACTTACGATTGTGGCGTCGTTCGAACTCCCATCTGTCACTCTCGTTTTATGGTCCCACCCTTCGATGACGGATTTTCAATCGAGTCTTCTTGATCCGCTCACGGTCGCATCCGCCAGGATTAAAAACGTTAGTAAAGGTTCCATCCGGTGATATCCGGCAAAGCAACGCTTCGAACGAAAAAACCGGATCAATTTTGATATTATCGTTGATTCTTAAAGGAATTAAAACAGAGAGATCTGGATTTTCCTACGTTTTCAGTCATGCCGCAGTTTGAGTTCGTTTATTTTTTTTTTGGCAATCGTTTAATTTCGAGAGGAGGGATGGGGTTTTGGTGGGGTTGGGTAAGATGAAGCTGATGGAGGGTCGACTGGTAGTTCGATGAGAGGTTAGGGGACGGAAACACGCGGTGCGTGACACATTGCCGAAGGGTTTTTCACGAAAGGGCCAAAAGAGGGTAAACGAATTGGGAGGGGCTGAGGAGGCCGAGGTTTGTGCGATTCCACGAGGAATTTCGTAAGTGGGTCTTCCGTGTCTTATTTCTGCAGTTCGGTGCAGAGTTCCTTGCCGAACTCGTGAAGAATCGGAGGGTTCTCGGTCGCGTCTTCGTTCACCCCGCTTCGTACGTGTATTGGGTCTGATGGCGGAGGGAGAGGGGGGGAGGGGGACTCCTTTTCGCGATCGGTGTATCACGCTGCTTGAGCTCAGTCGCACACACGCTGATTTATACCGCTGGCAAGATTTATACGAAAGAAGCGCTGGATTGAGTCGCAACAAGGCGCCGAGTTATCGGGCTCGCGCGAGTGGGCAGCGACGAAACGCGAGATAAAAGTAAAACTAATAGAAGGTCGTATGAAAGGGCGTCTGGAAGGGAGCTCGAACCAAAAACGATGAACGCTTCCAGCAATCGCGATCCGATCGATCGGGGCAACGATCGAAATATTTAAAGCATTTGGAGCGGAATCTCACAATGGAGGAATTAACAGGAATTGATAGTAACTAATTTCACACTGGCTGAATTGACAGGAATCGACAGTCGAGAAATTGGTAACAGAGGAATTTGACAGGAATTGATAGTACAGGACAGTAGAGAAATCCACATTGGAGGACTTGGCAGTAGATAAAATCATACTGGGATAATTATAAATGGAGAAATTGTCAGTGGAGCAACTGACAGCTGAAGATTTGGCAGGGGATTAATTGACAGTGGAACAATCAACATTGGAAGAATCGACAGTAGCGAAATTGAGAGCAGTCAAATTGACGGCATCCAATTTGATAGCATCCACTTTGAAAGCATCCAAATTGACAGCATCCGATTTGAACGCATCCAAATTGACAGCATCCAAATTCCCAGCATTCAAATTGCCAGCAGCCAAATTGACAAAAATTGGCATTGAAGATATCGATAATAGCAAAAGTGACGATTCGTCATCCAGATCGAAAAAAAAATTCGTCGCATCTTCTGAATGAACTTCCACGTCAGGAAATGCTTACTCGGGAGGTTCATCGTCCGAGGTAAAGATTATGCACGCTTTGGCCGCAAGTCCATCGGAGAAAATAAAATTAATAATGGGCACGAGCGCGGTTAAGGTTATTGCGAAGTTGTGTACGCGTTTGTATACGTGTATGCGCTCGCGGGTCCGGTACCGCAAAAGATGCCGGCATGGTTGTTACGAAACATTTCGTACGTACGCGCGGAACGTTTTGCGCTTCGACCGCAATACTCGTAAGAGTCCGAGAACGGCGCCGTGACCGCGCCGACAAAAACTCGTCTATTAGTTGTAATTAGACCGCGAACTGATAGTAAATATCAATTAATATGACGTTGGGAGGTCCTCTTTCTTTTCCTCCCTCGACCAGGCTCTTCCTATCCTCCGTCTGATTTACGCTCATACTTCTTGCACGTTTCCAACCCGGTGCACCCTTGGTCTCCATCCAGTTCCCTGTGACGTTTTACCAATCGAGCTTGTTTGGGTTTGTTTGGGTTAAATCGATCGACGAGTCAAATTTCATTAACCGCATCGTACCTTCTACCAATAATGAAATCTAACTCGAAAACAGCGTGGGAACGATTTTACTGAAACGCCCTCTCTGGTCTACCTCAAAACCTCTGGTCTGGAGACATTCAAAAGTCGTTACTTTGACGCTCGAAAAACAACGAGGTTTTTAGTAGATTTTTTTTGATCGAAGAGTGCTGAAAAATTCGAAAATTTGGAAGCATTTCATTTATCATTCAGAATTTATCATTGAAAAATAATTACAATGGGTTTATCATTATTGACGTTGATTACCTATTGCGAAAAAGAAAAATTTTTAACACGTGCAAGCAAAATATATAAAGTATGAAAAAAGAAATTCAGAATTTTCAATAATCGATCTAACTATAGAAATAATTATAAATCTATCAATTTCCGGTTATTCGTTACAAATAATAGTTAAAATCCTACGCTGTATAAATGTGGAATGCAGTCATGAAATAATGCAGACAAATATTGCGTGGGATTGGAACTAATCGTTTTAAAAAATGCAAAAAAATAATTAATACTATTTAAAATAATCAATTTTAAAAATGCACAAATGCATACTATTTAGAACATCAATTTTTAAATGTGTAAAAAAATAATGCACACTATTTAAAAAAATATTGCAGCTTTCTCAGCCCCCTTAAAGATTGCCCGATTCCCGCGTGAGGTGAAAAGCCAAAGCTGTCCTCCATGATTTGTGCGCGTATGTGTGCCTAACACCAAAGAGGGAAATGTTGCCTTTAATGGAGCCGATAAGGCCTGATGCCCGAATATATTGTTACCTATTACTTATACACCGATAAAGTGTCTTGTGACTGTCATCGGGTCCGAGTCCTGACAAATGCGAGCCAATATAAGCGAGACTCTGCTTTTTCGAGGAACACGAGCCTCTCGTCGGTGTTTTTTCTTCACAATACGTGCCAGCTCTTCCTCGTGTGCGTGAAGAACCGGTTGAAAGCGCTATCGACGTCATTACTCATTAGCCTCGCATTAATTGTACATCCGTTTGTGCGGAACGAGGATCGCTTGATAAATCGTTTTGCTTCTCTTGCTAGAACATTCCGAAAAATCGCACCGCCAATTCGATAATTGACCACGTATCAAATATTAATTACGGATGAAGTTAAATCACCCTACCCCTCCTTCCCCGCACTGCCGATCGAGCTGAAATTTATCACAGACTTTCCTTTTAACGTTATAAGAGTACCCCTAAAAGGATTTTTGGAACCTCGTGATAGTTTCCGAGATATCGAATTTTGAAGTTTTTCTGTAGAATTCCGGAAACTCCACCGTCTGTCCGTAGGATCGACCAGAAATTTTGCACGGACTTTCTTTTTGATATTTGGAGAAAATCCCTTAAAGGATTTTTGGTACCCCCCAATAGTTTTCAAAATATTTCATTTTTACGGTTTTACGAAGGCTTCCAAAAAGCCCAGCATCCAGTTTGCGGATCGGGCACTAATTTTGCACAAGCCTTGATTTCAATATTCTAACAGAGGCCTTAAGGGAATTTTTGTTTTTGGGTTTACTTGGGACCGTTTGGGTTTAATTACGATTGTTTCGGTTTTTTGGGTTCGCTTACGTTTAGCTCGGCTTATTTGGGTTTGTTCAGTAAGGTAGGATCGCAGTAGAGTCGATAAATTTAAAAATTCGTTATCTCAAAAATTATTGACAATAGCGAAAAATCCTTTTGGGCGTTCTTTTAGTATAGAAAGAGGAAAGCTTATGCAAAATTTTATCTCAGTAGAGATAGAGGGGAGGAGAGTTTTGGAACTTAATCCTTAATTACTCAATGTCTCGATTAATCAAAAAATCGGTTGGGACGTTCATTCGCAATTAGCAGTGAATTTCTCGCCTACGAATGGACCGATCTCGAAGCAGGCTTACGCTCGAGACTTTAAGCACGATATGTATTGGAAAATGAATGGGAACAAGCGCAAAGGGACGAGCGAGTCTCCGTAAGGGGAAGAAGAGAGTGGCCTGTCACCTGCGCTTAATCAAACAAAGCACGATTAATCGACGAGCAAGTATTTTCTCGCGTTCGAAACAAACGTTCGCACGAGGGTTGCTCGTTACATTTGCCACGCGGGAATGAGTCCCGCTCCAGGTAAAATTGGCGCCTCCGAACACGACAACTCGGTCGTGTTTTCGAAGTGAGAAAAAATAGCTGGACGGGACGTGGCGTTTGTCATCGAAGGATTGGAAATTAAAATGCGAACCCCATTGCACGATGAAAAACGGACGAACGAAACAATGCGAGTTATCTCTTAAGGGGTTAGACTAATCGGAAAATAAAACAAAAACAAACTTCGTCGGTTGGAACAATAAACCAAAACTAAATATAACACTGAACTCCATGTTCCCAAAATTTCACAGCTATAAATTAGGAAGGAAGTGGGTGTAATATCCATTTTACGTTTTACAGAAAATCAAGCTAAATAAATATTTTTAATAATAAAAAAGCAAAGCATACGGTAATGTATCCAGCACTTGGAGAAAATCCAAATCTCCATGTACAATTTTCTATACAGAGCCACCCCTGAATTCCACTTTTGCCACAATCGTATTATCAGGAAAAACCAACAAAAGATCTAAAACTCGGAAGACTTTCCATCATTAGCTGACAACGGTTGTCGAATTTACCCAAGAATCCAATAACCAGTTATCAAAATCGTTAAATCCCGGATGTACCCAGAGTTTGATGAGCGAGTCCTTGACGAGTGGACAGGTGATGCTGTACCTTTGGATGAGCGCAAAGCCCTCACCATTGGGGTATTGGTGAAGACCGCGGCGAACGTGAGTCGAGGGTGGAGAAGCTGAAGAGGAGTAGATGGGATCTTTATCGCCTTCGGTTCGTTCAATTCGCATAATAAACAATCCTTGCGCGGGTTGAGGAAAGGGGTATAGTGTGCGGGGCGAGAAAACCGGAACATATCTCGGCGGTTTCGTTCCCGTGGTGGATCGAGAGCCGCGCACCGGGCGGCGGCCTCGACAAATAAACTATTATCGCCGGCGACAAGTTCTCTCACGCCTGACCGGGTGATACCTATAGTACAAATTCATACACATGGATGTGTTGTCCACACACAGAGTCAGGTATTCCTACAAGTGACGTAGGTACACGCTGTAACCTGGCGTACGATGTGGCTGAGCTACGATGTAGCGAGAAAAAGAGTTGGCGAAGGAGGATGAGGGGGAGGAAGCCTTGAAGCCGAGAAAGAGGTGCCTGAGCGAAAGGGAACGAGCGTGAATCAAACGACTGGCGAAACCCGCCCAGGAATGCCTACGGACATCGAAACATAGCAATGCTTTATGGTGGTCCTCGGCTGAACCTGATTTATAAGTGCATTACTATATACGACGACGAAGAGGATCGAAGAGAGGGAGAAAGCCAGAGAGAGAGAGAGAGAGAGAGAGAGAGAGAGAGGGAGAGAAAAAGGTGCTACATACCACATCCTGAAGACATAGAAAAGGAAAGAAAGGCGTAAAGAGACAGGGATGGTGCATGGACGACAAGGCGCGAGATACTCCATCCTGCGGCAATCCGTATCCTATTGGTAGCCTTTCCATTCGTAGCGCCCCCCATCGACGAAACTTCTTGACATTCCCCTATGTAACGCGCGCTTTCTCGTACTCGTACTCACACCCCCCCCTCCCCCCCGTACTCCTTCGTGACAGCAGAAATTGTTGTTGCCGGATTCGAATACTCGCATTGGACGTCTCCTTAATTTCCTATGTAGATTAACTTTCCTTGCTAATCTCGCTGACTCGTGACTCGTAGCCGTTGATGGTCGGTGTAATTTAATGTTCGTAGGTTCTGGAGGGTTGGGGGTGCTTGGCGTTCGCGGTTCATTGGCTGGAGACGGATGGATCGGTGGTTCCAGCAGAATCGCCAGATTCTGCTGGAAATGACTGGATTTCTTAATCCAGCTAGAAACAGTTGCATCCAAATAGACATGATTGGGTCAGTGAAGGGAGGATTAGCTCATCCAGCTGGTTCCAGTACAATCAGTTTATCCAGGTAGTTTTAGCAGGATCAGTTTATCCAGCTGGTTATAGCAGGACCAGTTGATCCAGGCTAGATCAGGTTATCCAACAGGGTTCATTCGACCAGTCCAGCTAATTAATGATGGTTGGGACAATTGATTGTCCTTCAGATCCCAGGAAGACTCGATCCACTTGGGATTGATAGAATTAGTCGTTCCGGCTGGCGACGCCTAGATCCCTCGATTTCCTTAGACCGTTGTCGAACCGGACGATATTTTTCAACAAAAAATCTTTCACAGACGTTTTCTGGGGTCCAAGTTTACGAAAGGTCGTTAAATGTGGTGCCAGTTCTCACCATGAATCGGCGAGCATCCTCGATTATTCTTGGTTCGGCGAGGTGGCGCCGGTGTCTGAGCAATGATCGCGGCTGTACGGATTCTCGTGTTCTGCTATGTGGGAATACGCGGGTATACATCCCCGAAGGACCTCGGAAATACGTACACGATGCGGGAGGGGCTTGGAGAGTGGATCGACCGAAGAGTGCGGGAGGGGGCGCGCGCGATATCAGACGCATTATCGGGCGTACGATGTTACCTCGACTCTTTGACTAATGTTCTCGAACGAATGCCTACGCTTCGCCGATTTATAATGCCGGTCAACGAGATGTGGACAAACACCGGGCACCAATATATTTCAGATTATGGCTAAGCCCAGAGAGACTGCGAGTAAAGAGCACTTCATATACGAAGAGGGAGGGAGAGAGAGAAAGAGAGAGAGAAGAAGTAAGAGATGCACAGGGAGAAAGATACATACAGGGGCAGGATAAAAGAGAAACAAGCTGGGAGTGAGGGAGAGAAATGTTCCTACCTACATCTACAATTCTCAAAGTACCCAACAACCTCGCGACCTGTGCCGCATCAATGCTGCAGTATTCGCAACCGGGGCCCTCATTCCCCTCATTTCTCAAATGGGTAATCGATCCTGTCACCTGTCAACAGCGAGAAAATTATCATCCGACCCAGTCTTTTATAGCGTGACATTGAAGTATGGGTCGTTGGGATGCAACGAAGATGTTTTTTTTTTTGCTGAAATATCCATTTTTGGATTTGAGCTGTGAGGTAAATAAATACCTCCAACTCTGACATACGTACATATGAAAAGCGGATTCTAAAGACATCGGACTTCAAGGGCACAGGAGTCTCGTGCTCGGAACATCAACATCAGGTACTCTTCAATAACGCCAATGACCTTGAAGCGTATTTCCCTTGGATTAAACACTTGCAAGGTCATTTAAAGGGCGGCCTTCAAAACAGTCGGTTGTCAACATTGAATGAATGTAAAAGCTTTAAAATAGTCGGTCTTCGTCTATATCTGGAGGCATGAGGGGGAGGTTAAGGTGGAGAACGCAAGGATGGAAGGAGGTGGGCGGCATGTGTCCCAAACGACGTATGCACGGCGAGACACGTAAACGATATATCAGGGGGTTAGCCGCTGGGGACGGACGACCCGAGCCATCTTTCTTCTACTTATACGTATATACATTCATACATACGTACAGAGGTTTATACGGGGTGTCCCACGATGGAATGTCATCCGTGAAATTGGAGGTTGGGGGTGAAATTCTGAGTTGATTGATACAACCATGTAAGGTTCCCGGATCAACCCCTGAATTATTATTAATTTTTAAAAGCGACCGATCGGTCGCTTCCGTTCAGCAGCGACTCCCCACTTCGCGGATGACATTCCGTCATGGGACACCCTGTATACGCGTCATGCACACGCGTGATGTTCGCTTGTGTGCAGCACTCGCTGAGATGCGGCGAGTACAGAGCTCGGAAAAAGCGCGCGCGCGGGAGAACCGCACGGTATGATCCAGCTTCGCACTGGATATATATGCGTTACCGTGTCTGATATGCAATAGGATAACCGGCAATGATATTCACCTCATACGCTTTTTCGCTTTTTAACTCGCAACGGTATTCACCTCCGAAGCTTTTTTTGCTAGTGGGTCGCCATTTTCTTATTTCCCCGGACGGTCTATGACCGCAGATGAAAGTTCCCTTCCACCCCTAAGGGTAAACGAATCCCATTGGATTGGGTTCGAGACTCCAGATTAGCGGGGGAAAAAAAATTGGACTTCTGGACAAAACATAGCTGCGGGGTATCGCTTTTTTATTGTGTCTGACAAGAGCGTGTACGGGGGCATTCAAAAATTCACTTTCTTAGTGTATCCGGTAAGAGCGTGTACGGCGAAACTTCGAAGTATTTGAAGTAAACGCATTGAAAAAACGCGTACTTATCCTACGTGATACAGGCTGTGGTGATCCATCATTATTTAATGGTTCAGCCACCATCGCTTTTAATGACTGGTATCTCAGACTTATCCTATCGTTTTACGACAATTCGATTTCTACTCTTCGCGAATCCACTCCGTAAAATATTTCACCCTCCTTTTTTCGGAAAGCCACCAAAGAGCGGTACTTGGATTTTTTCTAAGAGCTGGATGAATCCAGTTGGTTGTGTGATGTTTTTGATCACCCAAAATCATGGACTATTGATAGAGCTGTGTCTAGAAGAGTTTTGCCCAGAAGAGGATGCGCGATCCTCGCGGGTTGTAAATGCATTAACGTTTGATGAGAGCACTGGGACCGCGTTCGTTTTTCTTCCAGTCCGCGAGCACGCTCTTTTCTTTCGCTCTGGTCTCGTGCTCTTTTCATCTTTGTCCGGTTATGCCCGGTCTGCGCGTACGACCGCAGTCCACGCTAGATATTGTCCTTTGGACGAATGCTTTTGCGTGTGTGGCGTTCTCTGGCCGAAGAGACGACTGTACGTACACATAAATACCGACGGTCTCGTTTTTCCTCGACGATATGGGAAAAGGACGACTGAGGGGTGGAAAAGAGCGGGGGAGGAAAAGCTACGGATACGTTCGCCTCGAGAAAATATACCCCGGAGAAAAAGATGGAGAAACGTTGCGTGGGTTAACTTTCGCCTTTCTCTCGCTCCCATTTCGCTATCAAACGTCCACTCGCGTACGTTTTATTGAGAGGCTTTTCCGGACCCACGCAGAGCACTGTGCAGCGGGGAATAGAGTGAGAGAGGGATGGAAAGGAGGGACAGGACAATCGGGACAAGCAGAAAGCGAGGACAATACGGAATGGCCGAGCAAAGCTTATATACAGCTTGCAGCCTAAAACCAACCCTCTTTTCTCGTAACCTCTTCGTCCTCGTGCTGCGAACCTCTGACGCGTGTCCTCCCTCCCATGACCATTTCGTTTTTATTTCGAGTTCGAATACTCCTCGAGGAAACGCTAGCCACGGGAATCTTATGAGAGTCAATCATTCGGGTACCATCGGTGAACGTTTATGCCTTCAGTGCCCTCATAAAAATCACTACAGAAAGGATATTTCGCGTTGGGTAATTTGGATAATTAACTTCTCGGTTTTAACATTTCTTATGTTCCTTCGTGGAAAATTGAAAGATTTTTCGATTTTAAGGCGTTTCTAAACGCGTCCGAAATAAATACAACATTTCAGTCAAAACTTGATTACATTAGTTTCATTTTCTACAGAACTCAATGAGATCAGATCCCATGATAAGAGATTTGAGTCAAATCGCTAATAAAACTCTAAATCCAATTACCAAAAATCGTCGCCTTGTCCAAATTCAATTTAAAAACGAAAATCCAAAACTTGAAGCAGGAATCACAGTCTGTCAGTGAACTTATAACTCCATCTACAATATTTGCTGCAGAAGTTTCATGTTAAGTTTTTGTCTTCAATTTGACTTGCCTCGAGAAATGATTTTTCGTAACTTTTGTAGTAACCCCCCCTCTTAGCCCTTAAGTCGCAGTCTCAATGATACCATCTCCTTGAATTTCCCCTAGGGGTCTATGAGGATCAACTTTTTTTTTTTTTTTGAACGAGCCTGTAGACCAAGCTATTCCGGCATTATTACGTTCTTATATTATATCGCATTCGCGGTATGTGGTACAAATGGTTCGTAGCGTATGTAAAACTCCTAGCCGGCACGGTAAGGAACACGAGTGTGCCTTGGCCACGCTCTCACAGCCATAATATAATATCTGTGCTGATAAATGAGACACATAAACGTACACGGTTCTGCCCCCTTCCTACTTATTTCTCTTTTTACCCCTTTTCCCCCTGCCTGAGCTCACTTCGCTGCGTTTCTCGCTCTGCTTATGCACCCCTTCGCTTTACACCCCCCCGCCCTCTCTTCCCATCCAACTTCCGTTGCCCCCCACCTCTCTGCCAACCCTTCGTTTCTCCTTTTCCACTTTTATCAAGATGCATCGTGGATTTCATATTTTCCCAATGATAACTTTATCCAATTTGAGATTCAGATGATCGAGGGAACCGAGGGGAATTGCGAGGAAAAATAAAAATAATTTTCGAATAAATTGACGAATTTTTAAGTGGAAAAAAAATGGAGGGGGAGACATGAGACGAAATGAAATTGCTGTTTTATCGTCAATGGCAAATTTCAAGTTGATTCGTTTATTAGATTCAATTAGAAGTTTTATTAATTATTTTCATTTAATTATAAGTTTAATTATAAAATTATTTTTCATTTGTTATTCATCGATATGTGTTGGACATTTCAATTCGGTATCTTCGATTTAAGGTCATTTAAGGGATGAATGATTTTCTGTCACAAAAGCTTAAGCCCTTAAGGAGTTTTTTTAATTTCTTTAGGTTTTTCGTGTTTTTGTCTGTGTGTACGAGTGTATGTTCGTGGTTGAGGTGAGAATCGAGGATACGTCTGCAGTACTCGGATTAAATTGCGCCACGTACATGCCTTCAATTCGGCAAATCTTCCTAGTACGCCTGGTCTCGCGAGTACAGTAACGGAAAAATATGGAAAACTTTGGGTGGGACAGGTTTTTTTCAACGAAAAGAGAAGAAAATCTGAGAAAAATATGCAAACAATTTTTGGGTCATGAAAAAATATATTTACAACTTAAAACAATATACAAAAATATATAAAACAAGAATAACAATGTAAAAAACGAAAAATATTTTTCTTTAAAGTAAACATAATGCAAAATAATTAAAAAATGCATACAAAATAATTAAAAATAATACAAAATAATTAAAAATAATAAAAAACTACTGCTAAAAAAATTGAAAAATCCAACATGAAAGAAATGAAAATAGAGAGGGAGAAAGCCAGAGTGAAAGAGGGAAAGCGAGAGGTTGCATCGAAGCTTCGAGCTCTGGATTAAGGAAACGTCATAAATAACTGGTGGAAAGACGTCGACCGATGTATCACCAGGATGTTCGGATCGCATTATTATTCGGCCCGCGTTTCGCGATCCAGTACACCTCCACCATCCCCCTCCCTCCAGCCCTCTCCGCCACCCCCGTCGTCTTTGCCACTGTTCTCTTTCTTTCTCTCTCGTTCCGTTTGTCCCGAGTGTATTCCTCAATGTGCAATGTGTATTTCACGTTATTCTCATCGTGCCAAGAGAGAAAGAGCGAGAGGGAGCGGAGAGGGGGGGAGCTGGAGGAGAGCTAAGAGAGAAGCTGCTGTAGGAGTCGCGTATACTCGTCGTTCTCATGGGGAACTTTACGCGAGGAGAGTTCTCGTTACATTTCACCCCCGCATAAACCAGGGCGAGAAAGATGAGAATGCAAAGAGAGAGAGAGAGAGAGAAGACGAGTATAACAGTTGCACACGTGTGCGAATATATTTATGTATAAGCAAAAGGGACAACGATAAACGTATGCAAAGTCGCCGAAATATTTTGATCGTGGAAACCGCGAAACCTGTCCCCGGAGGATTTTTCGGTAGGAGAGAAGATTCCCGAGGGAGGAAGGATGAATCAGGATGAGTGCATCAGGAGAAGCGAGAGTGATCCTCCTGCACTCTTATTTCTCCTATCAGCTTCCTCAAAAAAAAAAAAGAAAATAAATAAAGAAAAATAAAGAAAATTCGTAATTAAAAATCAACGAAAAAATAAAATCATTAAAAACAAAAAATTAATTAAAAATAAAAAAAAAAATCGAAAAGAAAATATTAAAAAATTTCTATATGGACCCTCTCGGAGGTCCATGTAGAAAAAAAGAAAGATTCCAATAGAAAATATCCAAAATACCATCGTCCTTTTTTTATTTCCCATAAATAAATTCATTTTCCTTTTTTTCTTCTCGAAACGATCCGGCGATTTAAAGACTTGCTTTTATCGGGACCAATAATCTATTTGGATTCGAACGTATTACCGGGAGGGCAGAGGGAAGAGAAATTTGGCGAAAGAGAATCAGGAGGAAAAGTTTTGGAATACTTGTTACGGAGCTCAGTCAAAATACTCCACCTCCACCTCCCGTTCGTCCTACCGAGGAAAGAACCGCGACAGGATTGCTCGATAAATTATTATCTCCCGAAGATTAGCCCCGATGTCGCGACCCTCATAAATATCAGTATGTTTTATTTTTTGGTTTTTTTTTTCCACCGGTATATAAGCCGATTTCTCTTACCGGCTTCGATGCCACTTCGAAATGCAACGGGTGTACGAATGTTTCCTACGATGCCGAACTCTCGACGAAATCC